>OOFE01047002.1:10405-23509 GCA_900323365.1 Monocentris japonica
AAAAACTTGTTTGAGGGGAAAAAGAAGACGTCAATTATAGATACACGTTATCATAATTTTATATATCTTGAAACATTTTTTTACCGGTTGTGAATGATGATAATATTATTTAACCAAGTAAAACAAAAAGAACTGAGATTACATTACTAAATATAATACCTTGTCAATAGGCCTGGACAGCTCAGTTGGTAGAGCATGAGACTCTCAGTCTTAGGGTTGTGGGTTTGATCCCCACATAGTGTAAAATTGTAACTTGTAAGTCGCTTTGGATAAAAAGCGTCTGCTAAATGACTGTACTGTAGTGTACTGTTGCTAGATAATGTAATAGCATCAGATTATTACATTAAAAGGGGTGTAACATTTTTTACTGATGATGTAACAAATAATAATATCAACTAACAATACAATTAAATAAATCTAAATTAATAATAAACATTGTAATAACCTAAATGATCACATTCCACTTATCCTTATGAGTTTTTACATTACATTTACAAATTTTCAATTATTAGCTAAATGTGTCGTCCACCCCTTATAAAATACACAAATAATAAATAAATGAATATAATAGGTTTAATGGAAGGAGTTTATTCCATTAACAGGTTTTCAACCCATTTAGAAGAACATTTTATTACATTTTAAGTTACGTTATCCGGCAGTTCTAACATATACTACACTGCTTTATATCTTCTCTCGCTCCACCTCACATAGCTCAACCTGACAGATGTAGCAGATGTTCATGGTTACAAGACCTTCTACAAACTGCTGGAGGTAAGTGGTTAAAAATCCACCTGAGTAACCACTGAGTAAGGAAAAAGGAATCAGACAGGTATAATTTGCCTCTTCTTCTGCCAGGACACGGGTCTGATGGACATGGTGAATGACGCCAGATACCAGCCGGTGACAGTTTTCCTGCCCTCGGACCGTGCTATGGCCTCCCTGCCCCAGGAGCAGAAGGACTTCCTCTACCACCAGCACAACAGACCCCAGCTGCTGGAGTACCTCAAGTACCACATCCTTCACGTCCAAAAGGTGAGGGCAATAAGGAAGAGTTGGCACTACCTCCTATTTTGTCCATGTCACTCACCCCTACTGCCATCCATCCATCCAGTATTACAGTTTGTCTGTATGTCCTCTCAGGTTGCTGTGTAGATTCACCGTCTTTTTTTAAGTTTCTTCTTCTCCCCCTCATGTTCAACCGTTTTCCTTCTCCAACCTCAGGTTTACGCGGCAGAGCTGATCCACATGGACTCAGCCAGGACTCTGCAGGGCTCACAGCTCGCGTTTAGCTGTGGCGGAAAGGACAACATCGTAAGTAAAAGAGTAAAAGTGCAGTAGAAGGAACAGAAGATCGTGGAATGCTGGGAGTTCATTTCTTTGTTTCTCAACAGGGGGAAGTCTTTGTTAACGGTGGAAATTGCAGGATCACTCAAAGGCACCTCCTCTTCACTGGGGGGATGGCCTATGGGATTGATTGTCTGCTGATTCCGCCCAGTCTGGGGGGGCGCTGTGATGAGGAGAAAAGCATTGAGCTACAGGTGAGTCCCCACACTACTACACTGATAGCACTAGCATAGGATGCTACTATATACAATACAATACCTATGAAATGCAAAAAACATTTTTTGCTGACATTTCTCTCGTGTGATAGATGACTTGCGGGCCTTGCACCTCCTCATCAACTCGCTGTCCTGGTGGGTCAAAAGTAAAGGTAAATATCTGTCCATCCATCCATCCATCCATCCATCCATTCATCCATCCCCTTATGCTCTTTCTGGATGTTGTCTTCAGGAGGTTCAGAAGTGTGACCTGCCCATGATGTTTGTCAAGAAGAACTCAGGCTGTCGGGCCATTTGTACATTTAACCTCTGGCAGCCCAAATGTTGCGCTGCATACTATGGACGAGACTGTCTGGGTAAGACCAACACAGTAAGCTCCCTTAAATATCTTTAATTTAAAAAAAGGTTTTCACACTTCCTACTCATGCAATGCCTCAACTCCTTTGTTCAGTTTGTCCCGGCGGGGCAGCGTCGGTCTGCAGCAACCGTGGAAAATGTGACGACGGTCACCTCGGCAACGGCACCTGTAAGTGTGACGCGGGTTTCCAGGGCGTGGCCTGTGAGCTGTGTGGCGAGGGACACTATGGACCGACCTGCAAGGGTGCGTAGCACTTTAGCAACAGTCCACCTGTCTGTTTTTCTAAGCCACGTTGTATTTTGAATCCTGACATGTGGTGTGTTGTCGCATCCTCACAGCGTGCAACTGCACGGAGCACGGCTCATGCGATGAGGGTCTTAGAGGTACGGGTGCCTGTTTCTGCGAGCCAGGCTGGACCGGGGAGCGCTGTGAGAGCCAACAAGGTCTGTGGGACAGTTACATCTGTTATTGATGAGTTACCAGAGCACTTGCGTTGACAGTAATTGACTGATGGTTCCTCTGTCCCCACAAGCTGAGGTCTACGTGTGTTCCCCACCCTGCTCTCCAAAGGGGGTATGTACGAGCAACAACACTTGTGTGTGTCGGCCTTTCTATGAGGGAGACGGCATCACGTGCACAGGTAAGGGCTGAGGGATCACGTTCACGGGTTGTGAATTGATACCTTAACCATTTCTTCTTAACAATCCAATTCCTTAATGATTCCCTTATTGGTTCCTTTCTTTACACATAAAAGTGCAATCTTGGTGAATGTGGATCTGGTTTGTGTGAGTGAATGTGAGGCTGTGATGGTTGTGAGTGCAGGGAGCAGTTATCTTATAGCTGCTCATAGCAGTATAATGACAGAGAGGGCAAACTAGACTATGCTCACTATGCTGCTATGCACTTTAGCTGCAAGGAAATTGCTCCCAAACACAAACTGGGCTCCCCCCAGGCTCAGTACCCCTCACAATAACACACACACACATAGCAGTTTGTTCTATTTGTTCTCAGTTTGTTCTGTTATCGTTTCCTCAATGGAATCGGGTTAAAGGAAGGAAAAATTAAAGGGAATTAAGGGAAAAATCCTCTCTGCAAGACTTTAACATTGCTTTTGGCTTGTTTTTGGCTAGTTTTATGGTGTATTTTTCTGACTCCCATGGAAAACTGGCCAAACATAAACGAAGTGACGTCACATTTAGCTATTTCCAGCGCAGCTCCACACAAGTAAATTGAAATAGTTAATCGCAAAATAATTCTTTGAACATCACAGATTGATATCTAACAGTGGGCGGAGTTTAACGCTGTCCTCTCTCTCTAGTCGCCGACATGTGTAAGATCTGGAACGGCGGCTGTGCTAAGGGCGCAACGTGCCTCCAGAAGGGAGAGAAGGTGAGCTGCACGTGCCCCAAGGGCCACAGCGGAGACGGCTTCTCCTGCCAGCCTGTCGACCCGTGCACTTTGGAGGACAACGGAGGCTGCCACGAGCACGCCACCTGCACCATGACAGGACCGGTGAGGAGAAACAACTTCACCCAGCCACCAACCATGCATGCATTTCTACTTTAATATGTTCTAGTGTTGAAATTGGCAGTTTCAGTTTCACCCTGAAAAGGACGAGAGACTTAGCACGGCGCTTGACTTACAAACAGTACTGACTGTTTTAAAAGTTTGCATCCCACTTCATTGGTGTATTTGTGCTATGGTTGTCAACAGGGGAAAAAGAGGTGCACCTGCAAGGACAACTACATTGGTGATGGCGTGGCCTGTGAGGTGAAAGAACTGCCAATCAATCGCTGTCTCCAAGACAACGGGCTGTGTCACCAAGACGCTGAGTGCACCGACCTCCACTTTGAGGGTATGGCCAAAACATCCAACAGACCTAATAGTCAACAGTGGTGCATATGTTGGTATGAAATGTTCAGGCGTTTGTTTTTTTATTTTTGCTGTTGTCATGTGAGTCTAGATGCCACACTGGGCGTGTTCCACTTCCGTTCGGATAAGGGTCAATACAAACTAAACTACCCTGCCGCCCAGGAAGCCTGCACTAGAGAGGGAGGCACCCTGGCCACATACACACAGCTCTCCTATGCACAGCAAGTAAGTAAACAGTACTCACAGGCTTTTTACATGCATGGTTTCACCCAGCTATTGGCCATACTAAGTCTTATTCAGGTTAAACTCTTTACACGTTCTTCCTCTCCCCACTAAAGGGCGGTTTAAACATGTGTGCGGCTGGCTGGCTGGATCAGGCCAGGGTGGCGTACCCCACCACCTACGCCAACCCAAACTGTGGCTTTGGACATGTGGGCATCGTGGACTACGGCACTCGCAAGAACCTCAGCGAGACGTGGGACGCCTTCTGCTACAGGGTTAAGGGTAAGAGAGGAGATGTAAAGTGAGCGAGGTTCGAAAGGAGAGAATTAAAGAGAACAGAGGGTCTCGCCAAGACTTGACTTGTTTTAGTCTGCTGTACTCTGTCTATGCTTTCTTTGTTTTGTCTTATAAAATGATGTGTTTGTTTCCTTGTTGCAGAGGTGAAGTGTGAGTGTAAGCCAGGCTACATTGGAGATGGCTACACCTGTACAGGAAATCTTCTGCAGGTCCTCAGCTCTAGACCCTCCTTCTCCAACTTCCTCACTGTGAGTGCTAACACATAATCGCTATAACAAAGCTAGAAAACGAAAGATATCTGAAAAACATAGTTGTGTCTGTAGGTCCATTCAGTAACGTTGTGAATAGTGTGATCAAGTAGATTTGTTTCCAAATGGATTTTATTGTGACTCAGTAAACTGTCTTGTCTTCAGCCCTAGTCTCTACTCCAAAACACAAGTCAGCTAACCTGAACAAACTGTTAGCTAGCTAGCTAACTAGCCAGCAGGCTAATTTAGCAAAGCAACCAATGTTAATGTTAAAATGCAAGTAGCCACTACTAGCTAAATGTACGTGGAGTCGCACTATTAGCAATAGAAACAGATACAAATATCAAATATATACAAAGATCTCAGCTGACAAACACTTCTGCACTCTGTGTGATAATGGCTCTACTGAATCTGAAATCCATGTACTTCTACATCGTGAACTTTGCTTTGCTTTGTTATCCAATCATGTTGTTAGTTTTAATGATTGCGATGACATAAACTAACTGTGTGTGATTTGAGCTGGTAACCATTGCACCATTAAAAGAATGTGCCAAGTCCTGCCACCTGATGCTAAGTGGAAAACATTTATTTGATAAAGTAACCTAATGGGACATGTATACTTTTAATACCCCTCATAACGTCTGTAAAACCTTTCCAATATTGATTTTGCATTGTTTTTCTTTCTGTGGTGTTGATATTTAGCACCCTGTTGGTATTGTGCTGTAGATGGTTTCATTGCCAGGTTGCATCCTGCCTGCACATATGTACTTTACCAAGCATAACCTGTGTTGAGCAGTGACACTTTAATAATAATACGTTTTGAAATGCAATCAGCTGTTTTCACCCTCTGTTGCCAAGAGCTTAGGACCTCCAATATGGCTGCCAGTGGGTGCCTTATATCATCTGAACGCCCTGTATTAATCTCCATCTTGTCATATACTCCATTTATAATAGAATCTAATTTTCTTTTTCTATTCCAGCAAATCCTGAACTACTCCCAGATCTCTGACTCGGGGAAAAAGTTTGTGAGGCGCCTCAGTAACCCGACGGTCCAGCTAACTCTGTTTGTACCTGACAATGCTGGCCTGTCTGAGAACCAGGTGAGTGACAGAAGCAACCTCAGCTTATAGACCGGAGCCGGGACAGAATTAGGCTCGATCTATTTCCACAAGCATTCGTCAGCAATGCAACTTGATAAAGGCCTTTCAGTTGGGCGACAAGAGAGAGTGCCTTGGAAGTTTTTGAATTTAGAAGTCAGTACAGTAAGTAGGATAGCAGATTTTCAGGATCACTAATCAAAGTCTTGGCATTGGAAGGTGATGGTGAAGATGGCTTCAATGCAGAAAGTGCTTTATGTCCTGATTGCACATGTGCACTCACTTGTATGTCTGTTTGTGGTGCGCGCATGTGTGTGTAGACTCTGACTCAATGGGACATCGAGTACCATCTCTCAGAGGGCCAGGCTCTGTCTCTCGCCGACCTGAAGAATGGAAGTCGGATCCGAACCCGTCTGGGCAGCCTCACCGTCCTGGGCATCGCAGACTTCCTCAACCCCCAAGTTCTGGTTAGACATATCGCTGCTTCTCTCCATATTAGGGATGGGTCATGAGGAAACAAATATTCCAAACATTCCCCATTTGTTCATAGGGATCCATGTTGACTTTGTAAGTATTGAGATTGAGTCATTCACTGTGAACTATGTAGAATTCAAGTAACTGCTATGGTGTAAACCAGCCACTAGAGGGCCTCTGGTGTCTTGTAAAAAATCCCTGCACAAGAAAGTGAAGTTCAACCTGGTTCAGTAGAAGGTAGCATGTCTCCATCACTGAATGATGTGCAACTGATCAGAAGGCTAAACAACCGATCCCTTTAAGCACTGAATAGTTGACAAAGAAATCCTGCCAACAGATTTAATTGTGGTCTGATTTTATTCTTGATGTCCCCAGTCCTCCTGTTATATCAACGGCCGCTTCGTCACAGACTCTGACATTCTGGCATCTAATGGGATCATCCATGTGCTCCAGGGACCCCTTATAGCCCCGCCTCCTGTGCACGTGGTGAGTGACCTCATACGTAATCAATAAGTCTTCATTCTAAACTATTGATCAGAGCGCTTCCTGACTGGAATGTGTTTACAAAGTGATGGGCAAGGGTGTTTTCCCATGTTTGACCCCCTAACCTTGTGATTTGTTGTGCAGCTCCACGCGGGACACAAGGCAGGGATGGGAGTTGGAGTTGTGCTGCTGGTTATACTGGTGGCAGGGGTCATCTTTGTAGGCTACCACTTCTATACCCACAAAACCAAGCCCTTCCAGTTCCACTATTTCAAGGTCAGAGAGTGTGTTTGTGTGTGTGTGTGTCAGCTTTTGGTCTTTGTTCAATACACGTACTGTGTACAATATAATACATTTTACACCTCCCTTTGACAGGATGAAGGGGAGGAGGAGGCCTCACAACCAGACTGTAGCCCCAGCATCTGTAACCCCGTGTATGATGCAGCCCCAGACCCTGCAGAGCCCAACCCTTCTGTCCCTGTAAGTCAAAACACTGTGGAAAGATAAGCTAGGATACGATACGATAGTAAAAGATAGCATAAGATAGGATAAGAGAATTGAATTTTAAAAACAACTTTATTGACCTCTGATTGACCAACCCTACAAATCTGTTCAGAGACCAGCGCATAAATGAGGATAAGCGTCATTTAGCTCACACTACCCAGACCCATGAACACAAACAAAAAACAAAACAGGAAAAAATGAAAATTCAAGACTACATTCACAAAGTCAGCGACAAGGTACCATCATCTAGCACTGTACAAGTCTATAGTAGGCATACTCCACCCTGAGGTGAGCTGCCAGCAGGCCAGTTGTCATGGAGACTGGACCTACTGAGCCCACGCCCTGCATCTGGTCCTTTCCTGGCCTTCCAGATGGCCAGCTCCTGACAGGACGTTCCCCAGGACCTGCGCTGACTTCCTCCTCTGGCAGTATCTCAGGCCAAAAAAAGAAAAACGAGGACACTGAACAAAACAGCTGTGCCACTGTTTCCGCTGCTAAACAGAAAGGGCAGCCCTCCCCAGTGCTAGGATCCAGAGTGAGCCATGTGTCTGTCCCTAGCTATCGCCCCATGTACAGCTTGTACAGGGACCACCAGTCTGCGACCAGAAGCTAGCTAGTTAACAGCTGTAGTGAGCTCCTCTAAGCTGAGAGTCCAAGACAGCCTGTTCCTCTGGACCCAACTGCAATCCACCATGTGCTTCCTCATCTCAGCCAGATTTATTGTTACCTTCCCATCCAGAAGCCCAAGCCCAAGGCCATGTGCTTCCTCTGGCCTACCGACCTCTCCAGATTAAAAAAGTATCCTATGTACTTTCTTTAGACATCATGAGATAAGATAGGATAAGATAGTGTAAAATGAAAATGTATTGATCCCTGTGAGGAAATTAGGTTGTTGCAGCAGCAAAATGTATAAGATTTAGCAGAGGAAAAGAAAATAGGAAACATTAAAATCATAAACATGAGGTGGCATACAGTAAGTATGTCAACACACAAAAGGAAATATGAAATAACTGTGAAATTGAGGAAGCAGTGGGTTTATTTCTCCGTGCTTGCTGTTAGGTGCAGCTGTTTAGCGTCATGCAGTGTGACAATGGATGTTGTTTCCAGGCAGAGGACAAGCATGAAGTGGTCAACGGCGGTTCCTATGACCTGCTGCAGGACAGCTGAGACGGACCCAACCTCATTTCTCCGTTGGCTCTTATAAACTGTATGGAGTGGACTGGAAATGCTCTGATGTGTTAAACAACGTTTACCAAGGAGATCAGCGCTGTATTGGTGGCGTCCCATGATGGTGAAAAAGAAACTCAGCACCAGGAAGAATGGGGGGAAGGGGCATTGTCATCATAGTCAGGCGGAATTTGGGGTGCAAGATGTTGAGTCGGAGTTTATCCCTCCCTGAAAAGGCTGTGCAGGTCTCTTGCATCCAAATTCTGATTGGCCGTGCAGTGCTTCCTCCTCGTTCTTCCTCCCAGGCTTCAAATCCCAGAGCCCACTCACGCTGTCTCAAGTGACTCCAGTGACAAGTGCCTTGTCAAACAGTTTTCTTTCTATATGGAGTGTACTATCTTAGATGTACTGTGTTAATGTTTTACTGAATTCTGAAGAGTGCCAATGACTATACTACTGTGACAAATGTGTTAAAATCCCTTCAGACTACCTATGTCGGGGGATTCATTAGATTATTTTAATGTTTCTTTACCAAATGTACGTATAAAAACATGATGTGCAAGTGTCAGGGAGGTATGTGATTTTGTGAATCAAATGCCCTATAAAATAAAGTACTCGTTAAACAAGAAGAACTCGTGTTCTTTGTGGAACTTTTCCTACGAGGGACAATATTTAATCTGGAGTTTTTTGAGTGTTCTATTCTGGAATTGTCTGAGTTGCATTTATAACCCTTTGTGATGTCATCAATTGGAATGTTAGAATGCAGTTTAGAATGATCCCACCGGGGTGACTGTATTCCTAAAAAGGTTAAACCACTTTATTCCCATTTATGTCATAATGTTACAGGGTTTTATATATGGCGTGGTTTCATATATTTGTCGTATTTCCCTTTTTTGTAATTATATGCCTGAATTCTTCATAGAGCTCCACCAAAAGACGCTGCTCAGTGGCTGTGAACATTGTGGCTCTGTCTTTGTCGTCTTTTTTTTTGTACATGGTAAATCGGTCTGATCCATGATCGACTTCTCGGGCTGTTTGTGGACGCGCAATTATCTCGATTTCTTGAACCTGGCTTGGATTAGTCATTTGACTATCGCTTGAATTTGGCTTAGTGGAACTGCTTTATTCTGATTGACTTGTTAGGTTAACTCAAACCAGGGTTTTGAAATTCATTTCTGCTTTGCTTAACCTGCTTTATGGAACAGGGCCCTGGTCAAGATGGGCTGAGGTGAGCAGGCTTTATCAGAAAGAAGGTAATGGGAGTTAGGCTAATAACTTAAATTCATTGTAGGACAGGAATTCCCCACGTTTGAGGACCTTGAACAGCTGCTGATCCAAAAACCCATTAGTCTGGGTTCCAGTGGAGAGTTTGTGTCCCCTGATAAAAATTTTTAAAAAAGTATGGTAAATACTGTTTCAGAGGCTTTTGGACGCTCACGGGGATGAAACACTGAATCCTTGTTATTTTTTGGCATGAAAATGCAAAAATGTGAAGATTGAATTGGCAATACTGGACAAACAGTAGCAGTACAAACATTTCGGTATCGGCCTTCAAAAACCCATAATCAGTCAAATACTAGTTCTACATAGCTGCCAAATGTGAATGTGTATGGACTTGTGTGCTTAATAAATGTTCCTTTGAAAAAAAACATCTATCGCTTATTGAATTAATTTCTTATTCTCCTTTTATTAAAAAAATATATACATATCATTTTAAATATCATCAGTAATGTCTGTGATCCATGAATGATAAGCTGATATACTAGAGAAGACCGCAGGCTTGTCTGCATCACAGCGCTTGCTGCCCCATGTGGCCATGCCAAACAGGTAGTAGGCCCCATGCTTCTTACAAAACAGAGGAGCACCAGAATCCCCCTGCAGAGACAAAGAGGGTGTGTGACCATGAACAGCACTTTTGACTTTACGTTACTTTAAGTTCAAACTTTTTCTGTCCCCTGAACAGAGAAAATTAAAAAGGAATACTTTTGGAAGATTGTGCCATTGGTCAACTTATTTTAAATGATGAGAACAGAGACACCAAAATCATCCATGTGTCCCTGGTAGATTGTTGGCTCCAGGCCTCCATGCTAACACTGTAACATACATTATGATGAGTGATAGTAGGCTCCATGCTATACACAATGTTATGCTAAAGTGTTAGCACGGAGCCTATTATGTTCTCATCACTTAACGGGTTAGTTGACCAATGGGACAACCTCCCAACATTTATCTATCACCATATTTACCATGCAGGAGACGGAGCCTGCTGGGTGTGCACAGAGGTGAGTGTCTCTGATGAGGTCCCCACCCCACTTCTCCCTGCAGGCTGTCTGGTTGACTAGAGGCAGCCTGGCCTGGTGCAGTGTGTCTGGGCTAACCTCAGCTAGAAGTGGACAAAACAGAACTTTGATCACCAGTACTACAGTATATGGACAATACAGGAGATTTTCAGCAACACAGCAAAAACCACAATACACCTTTTTCTTAGCATGAGAACTTCAGCTACAAGTACAATACAGCACACAGTTCATACCCATTGATGTTGTGGTTCCCCAGCCTGTTGTGGCACAAGACCAGCTGTCATCAAGCTCTGCATCATCATCATCCGGGATACAGATTGGAAACACAGTGGCACCTGATAGAAAGACGATAGAAAGACGAATTCCAAGTACAGATAAGCAATACAAAGAAAAATACACCGCTGAAACCTTCAGACGACTGAAAACATACTTTTTAAATTTGAACCAAGAAATTGCAAATGCATATCCAGATCACATAAAAGTATAGTGAAGATAAGGGGGTTCGAAAACTTTTTGAAACAACAAAAAATTGGGCTTAGATATTTAATCTGAAGGCATCAGACAAACACGTTTTAACCCAACAGCGTGATTGGCAGTTTCTCAGTACTGATTCTGGCAGGCACACTGAGGCGCAGCAGGGAAAGGTCGGAGGCGGGGGGGTAGCTGCCGTCCTGAGGCATGTTGAACACCTCATCCACCGGGATGGTCTGGGACGACAAGAACCTCAGGTCATGAACCCCCAGCACCGCCGTGTCATCTTTAGCTCTGGAGAGGAGGCAATGGGCATGTCAACAAATGAAATCCTGTCTAAAATCTCAATGTAAAATGTGACATGGCCCCTCACTTGCTGTGACAATGCTGCGGTGCCAGTACCCAGCGTTTGTGGATGAGGGTGCCGCTACAGTAATGGCTGCCACGGGACTGCAGGCTGACCTGCCAGGGCCAAGAGTTGGGGCAGGCCTCTGTCACACTGGCCACCAATACCTCACCGCCCCGGGACACCGATGGTCCAGCCAGGACGGGACCCAGCCGACAGGTTGGCTTCTCCTGCTCACCACAACTCTCCTCTGGAGGAGAAAAGCACTCATATGTTCCTCATGTGATTTGATTATATCAGTAACTGGAATGGAAAATTTCAATCATTCAAATTGGGAAATACCTTTTTTAAAAAAAGAAAAAAGGTGAGGATGTGGGGAAAATACAGCCTATACAGTATTAATATAGATTCAAATAATATTTAATGTCACATTTTAATAAATGAACAAAACCTTCAAAAAAATAATTCAAAATAAAACTTTGCATTTCTCCATAAATGGTTTTCATTCATTATTTTTTTGCTATTCAGTAAGATTGAATATTGTCTCCAAGTTCTTATACATTGTATAAGTGTGCAGATGAGTGAAGGTACCATGCACACTGTTTTTTACACTTTCATTCATGTTGTAACAACAGGTGGGCAAGACAGGTCTATTTAAAGACGGGATCAGAATGATCCTATCGGGATTTATTTTGAAAAGCAGACAGAAATCAGTCTGATCAAGTACAATTAGCCAGTCTGCAATAAAGCCTAAAATATTTTGCAGTGGTTAAACCTACCTTCAGTGATTTGGCCTGAATCCCCGTACAACGTATTCTGAGCACCTGTAATTGAAAAAGCACTTAGATACTCTCAACTACACGTTCCATTGCATGTAAACACCCGCCACGTTTGTCCAGTGAGTACTTACTCATGGCATCAGCCATCCATGCAGTGTGATTCTGTAATTTCGTGTAGACCCCTGGCTTCTTGGCCCTTCCACAGCCAACTCCCCAGCTCACCAGCCCTGCCAGCTCAAACCTGCTCCCAGTGTAGCAGGACAGAGGTCCCCCAGAGTCGCCCTGAGCCAGGACCATAAAGCATTAAGACATCACTCATAACAGCTTCAAAAAAACAAAGATTTCATGTTCTGAACAGAAAACTTCTGTTAGACACTGTTAGATATCAGCAATCTGTGGTGGCATTCCAGGAGTTATTTTGGGATGAAGTTACTTTTTTGTTGTAATTTCCCTCAAAACCGTCTCGTCCACTTCTACGTCAGTGACTTCCTACATTTCCCAGAATGCCCTTTGACAACCCCCAGAATTGTCAGATTTCCTCCATTATTGCATATTTTTTTTCATTATTTAATGAACAAAGTTTTCCAACATCTTGTGTGAAATGTAATTGCCCCCTTACACTCAATAACTGGTTGCACCACCTTTAGCTGCAATAACTGCAATCTAACACTTCCTGTAGTTCATGGTCAGTGTTTCACACCACTGTGGAGGAATTTTAGCTCACTCTTCCATGCAGAATTGCTTTAATTCAGCAACATTTGTCTGTTTTAAAGCTTGAACTGCTCGTTTCAGGTCCTGCTACTGCATCTAAATTGGGTTTAGGTCTGGACTTGGACGAGGCCATTCCAAAACCTTCAATTTGTTTGTTTTCAGACCCAACTGCGCTTCAGCTGATGGACGACCTGACATTCTCCTTTAGAATTCTCT
>OOFE01047004.1:0-14378 GCA_900323365.1 Monocentris japonica
GGATTGAGATCTGGGGAATTTAGAGGCCAAGTCAACACCTTGAACTCTTTGTCATGTTCCTCAAAACATTCCTGAACAATTTTTGCAGTGTGGCAGGGCACATTATCCTGCTGAAAGAGGCCACTGCCATCAGGGAATACCGTTGCCATGAAGGGGTGTACTTGGTCTGCAACAATGTTTAGGTAGGTGGTACGTGTCAAAGTAACATCCACATGAATGCCAGGACCAAAGGTTTCCCAGCAGAACATTGCCCAGAGCATCACACTGCCTCCGCCGGCTTGCCTTCCTCCCATAGTGCATCCTGGTGCCATCTCTTCCCCAGGTAAACAAAGCACACACACCCGTGTATTACACATATGTTCCGAGCGGCATACCCTTAGATTCAGTTTGTATGGCACATACGTCCCGAGCAACGCCTCAGACACTGATTATCACTCAGAAATGCATTTTGATTTGGTTTCTGTTCAATAGTAAAAACCTCTTTCAAAAAAGTCGAATCGAGATAAAATCACAGAATAAAATCACATACAACATACAATTCTTTAAAATATATAAAGGTAGTGCACAGTATAGGTTTGTTGTTTAGCAAAATGCAGTGGTGAACAGAAATGTTTTTAATCTAGATTTAAAAGTAGTTTTTGTGGGAGCGAGTCTCAGTTCTTCTGGAGGTTTGTTCTAAGTATTTGTTGCATAGTAGCTAAACGCTGCTTCACCCTGTTTGGTTTTAACTCTAGGAACAGTAAGCAGACCTGTCCCAGATGACCTAACGGGTCTAGAGGGTTCATATTGAGAGAGCATGTCGGTGATGTATTTTGGTCCTAGGCCATTTAGTGACTTGTAGACAAGCAACAATATAAGTCAGTTGAGATAGCAGGCCAGCATCTCTTGACTCCAGCTGATTGAGAGAGCTATTGTGAGTACTAAGATTACAGCTGGGGTCATGGTTGAACACTGTGAGGATGTGGGGATTGAGAGGTGGGATTGATAGTGACTTGCATGTCTATGAAGCAGCTGTCAATGTACCGCATTTGGCAGTTGGGTGGTGAGAGGCAAAGTGAAAATTGTCAATAGTTTCACTCCGGGCCTGTTTGGGAGAATGCTGTCCTTTTGTTTTGCATGTTGTGGAAAGCCATGTATTAAGCCCAAGTAGCAGGGGTTTTCTCCCCTGCCAACGGTTGCTAGGGGTCCACTGACGAAAGATTCAATCTCATTATCATTGTAACCTGCATGTATGATGACTTGAGTAGCTTTCAGTTTATCAGTATTTCAGGTATTTTCTGAGTGATATTCTTTATCTTCCCACCCAGGAAGCTGTATATTTTAGTCTTCGTACCGCTTAAGTATCGGATGTCTTTGACAGCCGAGTCTCCCACAATTAGCAATTCTGTGTCATCGATCTGCTGGGATGGGGGCCCATTTTTGGCTCGATTGCCTGTGTGATTCCCAGGCCTTGAGTCAATGTGTTTCACGTTCTGTCTCCTGTCTGTGGTTTGTTGCAGTCTCCGGTTTAGAGTCCCATACAGACAGTGGTCAGTATTTATTCTGTAGCAGTAGAGATGGCGATCTCTGTTGTGTAAACTTACCGGTCCGCGCACTGCCCATTGAGCTTCTGGTACTGTTTGATGTTGGATGTGCTGCTCCGTGTGCTGTTCAACATCGTAGCGCAGCTTTAAACTCATCTTGGTTTCCTTTCTTTCGCAGGCGGTTCGTCGGTTCTGGTTCGCGTACATCCGCCGTTCTCTTGTAGGCTTTCTTGTGGTGTTCAGTGTTGAGTGGGCCTGTGTTCCACGTTGTAGCGCAGCTTCAAAATTCATTTTGGGCTTGACACCTTCTTTGTGCGAGTCGATAGTATCCTTTGTTTGTTCAGTTTGTTTCTTCGATATTGTCTCTGCCCTGTCAAGTTTAGGGAACGTCACAGTATCATTCAGGTTTGGCGAGTCCTTCGTTCGCTCACCGGTGATGGGCTACATTGAAGCTATGTCCTGGAGTTCCTCTTTGTCCATTTCTAGCATGGATACCCTGGTTTCAAGCAGAGAAATCAGCTGTAACAGTGTACAACAGTCTGAGCATTCGAATCTAAATCCTTCGGCGAGAGGCAGCATAGTGCTGCCGCTTATCTTCATTGTGACAAGTGGTCTATGATCACTTTAAAATTGTGAAAGTTGTAATCTATCTAGATTAGTAAGTAAAAAGGTGGAAAAAAATAAATGAAAAGGATAAAAAAGAAGTTAAGCAGGAAGGTAAGCAGGGTAAGCAGAGAGCATAAGCAATGTGCGTCTGCACCGCAAGACAAGGTCACACACTAAAGTGACAACAATTTCTATTTACAAACTCCTCTGTGCCATAGAGAGATAGGAAAGGGTTTTAAGACGGTGAGAGCTTTAAATCTTTAATGAATATAAGATGAATATAAGATGGTTGTATGCTGAGGCGGAAATCCCGGGGGGGGATGGGGGGGACAGACCCCCATCCTGGGAAAAATATCATTTGTCCCCCCCCAATATATCACTGTAAACATAACTATGTCATTTAAATAATATTAATAATTCACAATGAAAGCACTTGTGCTGATTATAGACACTTAATAGTGCGTTTTTAAGTTTCAAAAGATTGCGACCCCCCTTCCCTTTGTCTCACAATGGTTTGATCCACTGAATTTGACAGAAGCTCTGAGACCAGAGTCTTTGGTGGCTGATCTCCAGTAAGTAGTTCAAAGAAAGTATATGTCAGACATTTCTTTACTTCCACAATAAAACACATTTATAAATCGTCATCAGTCTTCATTTTCGCTGCACTGAATTAGCTCCCAGGTCAGTCTTGTTTATGTTAGCTAGCTAGCTAGCGGTTAGCTGACATTTCAAGAAACACTACCCTGACCCTTCCTCTTAGCACCTGCTTATTTGTTTCACTTGTCTTAGCATTTGCTTATATGCTTCACTTATTTGTCTTAGCTCTTTATTTGCTTCACTTATTTGTCATTTGTTTAAATAAAAAGTAGGTAGCGTACTTATTGCACTTTTACCTTAGCACTGGTTATGCTCTTAGATGCTTGTTTAGGAAGGAAATGCACTCACAATTTCTGGTGACTAGTAGTTTTTTGCCTACCTATGTTGAATGCACTTATTGTAAGTCGCTTTGGATAAAAGCGTCTGCTAAATGCCTGTAATGTAAATGTGATGTAATGTAAAGCTATTGCAGTAGACTCAGGCCAGAGGCACATATTTAATGGCTTTTTAAATGTATCAGAAAAAGTAAAATAAAAAGGTCAATTCAATACTGAGACCAACTTTGTGATGGTTCTCACTGGAGATTCTTTTAGATGAGATTGCACCATGCCTATTGTATTTACGAAAACTACATACAAAGTGTAACGTTACCATTGCCACCTACTGGCCTTTCTTGGTATTGCTGGTTGTAAATACAAATACCTGCATACATACTGGACTGATAAGGAACACTGCTATAACTATTATTAGTCATAGTATTATGATGATTTAAACATTTGAACAAGTTGGGACAACTACCTATCAATTATCCAGAAGTAGTAATTATGGTTCCTCAATATACATTTAACATATTACAACGTAGGCTATGTAGGCTACTTTTGTGTCCCCCTCAGGAATTGCTCTCAAGAAAATTTCATGTAATTGTCCCATCCTAAATTGATATCAGATTTTCACCCCTGGTGAAAGTTTCCTCACAGCACACTGGTGTAGAGAGCAGTAGTAGCATTTGTATGCTAAAGTGACTAGAAATAAGAGTTGGCATGATAGAAGCTCCAGATGATTGGCCAAAGTGCTTTTTGGTGTAAGGGATGTCAAACCTCACTGAATTCTTGCCATCATTCATGAAGCAAAGCCACTGTTCTTCTTAGTAAGTAAGTGATCTAGGAATTGAAGCTTTTTCTACCGTTTCACACATCGCTCTAGATAAGGGTGCTACCTAACAGCCACAAAAGTAAGTGTGTTGTAAAAGGGAACTGAATCTGAGGGTGCGGGGGTCCTGTCCCTCTGGTGGCCCTCCACATCACTGCTCCAGACTGCATGAACTCAACAGAACAGTGTGGTAAGCTCATGAGACACAGGACATAGCGGCTTTGGAAAACCTATCCCCTGACATTTTCCATTCATAAAATTCCTGGAATTGAGATGAAGGAGGGAAAATAAATCAGGCTGCCTTGTGTCTGTGTTTTTTCAAATATGTTTTTTATGTTACTGCGATTGGCAGAGTGAGAGTTTAGCCATATGTTGCCTCTTGCTACCAATCTCCACAACCTCCTTTTGTTTTTCCTATTGACATTAAATAGACATAAAGAAGGGATTTGCTGAGTGTGCCCTCCAAGTTGAGTGGTTAGAAATGAGAGGCTTTTACGACATGGAAAGGTCTTCATTACTCTGCATATTACCAAGAGCCATCTATTGATGGAAATTTCCGAATCCCCCTCACTTTTCCAAAAAAAAACATGACTATAATTTCAAAAATGCCTCTTTAATCTCTCCTCCAAATGCCCTTGCTTTTGTTTTAGTTTTTATACACTCAGCCTATGTTGTACACTATGCACGCCACATTGCGGCTTATTTGGTTTTCACATTTAATGAACAAAATTGGTGAACTGGATTGAATGATGCCATTCAATTCCCTTTTCTAATCTGCAATTCTTGGAGGTGGTTTTTCATTCAGTAGTTACAAGGGCCCTCCCACTAACATGTACATTACATTACAGTCATTTAGCAGACGCTTTTATCCAAAGCGATTTACAATAAATCGCATTCAACGTAGGTAGGCAGGAGAACTACTAGTCACCAACAATCGTAAGTGCATCTCCTTCCTAAACAAGCATCTAAGAGCATATCCAGTGCTAAAGTAAAAGTGCAATAAGCTATCTACCCACTCTTCCTTCTCTACCCTTCCCTCCCTACTCTAGCCCTCTTCCACCAATAACTATGCACTGTGAAGATAAAAGGATCAACTTTGAAGTAAATGTAAAAAAGAAATCTGTCATTTCATCAAGCTAGCAGAAGCAATCCTTCGCTCTGATCCCATACAAACCAGATCAATCAGAGTAATACCAAAAAGCTGAGTATGACACAGACATTACATTGAGCGAAAAGCATAGGGCCTGGGTTGGGGCCAAAAAATACAATAGGAACGCTTGCATAAAGTCACCGCATGCGTTTGGGTCCTATCCTATAAGTATCTGCTTTGTTCCTCGTCACTGTGAGTAGCATTGCCACTGCACTGTGGAGAGCCAATCCTCGAGTGTCCACCAAAGCTGCCTGCTCCATTGTAGGTCATTACCTCCAGATAGAGCTAATTAATCACCTTGTTCATTCACTAATTCATCACCTCGTACAATGGCTTTGCCACATCAAGTCCCTCTTCATCCCTTAGCTCATTTATTTTGAGCACATTACGGCTCCAGTGCCAGAAGGATGCTGCCCCAAGTCACAGAAGGGAAATTACATGCAAAACGAGATGCAAAAATCAAAGCTCAAAGTACAGAACACGTCCATACACAGACACACACACACACACACACACACACACACATACAAAATCACTTATGGATCAGCGTACATACACACACACACTTAAAACACACATCACACACACAATTATACGAACTGCATGCACGTGCCTGCTCTAGGTCTGAAGCAATATATTTGGGTCATGATTCAACCAAGCGCACAAATACAGTATTAGACATGAAGTTATGCTGCCTATGATAGAACAACTTCCTTAACTCGTTTCTTCCTTTCTAAAAGTGCTTCACAGAAAACGGTCAAGTTAAAATGGAACGTCCTGCTACCATGACCTGAAATTACATTGACATTTACGGATTCGTGCATTTTGTTATCCAGTTGTATTTATTCTTATTAAAGAATGGTTATAACTCATATTGAGAGAATTGTTTTTTTTGTTTTCAGAAATAGTTGAGTGGTTAAGTCCCCAACTTTAAAACATCAGCGCCTGCCGGAGCATTCTCTCCCCATTTGTCTCCCCTACTCTGTCTCCCTTCCCACTTTATCAAAATAAAGAATAAAAATACTGAAGGTGAGCCATGTGTTGGGAGTTTTGCCAAGCAGGGTGTTGGTAGTTTGGGATAAGTGAAAACACAGTACCACTACATCCTCCGGACAGGTTGCTGCCATCAACCATTGTCCTCTCTCTTCATATTTGCTTTCTCTCCTCTGTGACTCATGTGGACTTGTGGTGTGTAACGTGTCCTCTTCTGCTGCACTAAACTACTGCTAATTGGGATTAGCATATCTCCCACCAAAACAGTGCAGTGGTGATACGAGTCCGCCGGGTCCAGCAGCCTTTATTCACTGCAGACCCAATAATCCCTCTGTCTCTGGGAGCAAAGCTCATTAAATCTTGCAGAATGGAGCCCATTATGAGCACCCGCCGGCTCTGGCACCTACTGCAAATCCTATCATGGCATGGCTACTAGACCTGTGGCTAACGTGGGGGCTAGCAGCTGGCTAATCACAGCCCTGATGTTTGGACGGGCCAATTAGCACTCCTCACTGGTCCCTGATCCCTCAGGAATTAAATGGGAACATGCATGCATGTCCCCACACACACACACAAACAGAAATGTACAGGACTAAATAGCAAAACACACGCATTCACACAAACCAGCAGGCAAAACCAACAGAACATGTGGGTGGTGACACCCAACACAGTCAGAGGAATAAATAAATAGTCGGGCAAGGATGGCAAAAATTATGATACAGATAATCTTTCTTGATATTGTGATCACAATCATTTGCCCAGTAAACAAAATTATTTTACTGCACTTTTGCACCTTAACATATATTTTTTGAGTGCTGTATTTCTCAAAGTACCACAAGCTATAAAGTCCTATTTTCACTATTACTGTCTTTGTGGTCCTGATCAACAAAATTAAACAAAATAATAAATAAAACAAAACAAAGCTCAATAAATAAATAAATTTGTACTTTTTGTCATCTGGTATCGCCACTAACTGAACTAAAACAATGTTTTCATGTTCAGATTCAGGAGAAGGATTTTCCTGTCTAACATTGGACCAATCCATTGTTTTCCACTTTGCTCGTCGCCATGCTTTTCCAAAGATGGTCTATGTAAGGTTTGCTGCCTGCTTTTCCATCTTAGCTTTCCTTTTGGTCACATGGGTGCACATTTGTTGTTGCCAGCATATATTTGAATATCTTTTTGATTGTGTCTTACTGCTGTGGCTGTTGCTGGGAGTGTTTCCTCTCTACGTTGTCCAAAATGTTCCTAGTGCATCATAGATGTTTAGTAATGTTGCTGTATGGAATTGTTGATGTGTCTGAAATTAAATCTGGCCACTGCTAAACGATGATATCACAAAATGACATTTTTGTGTAACATTGTTGCTGATTAGATGCTCCAAAACACACACAAGCTGCCTCCTTGGGCATCCTGGTGGCTCAGTGGTCAAAGGCACATCCCACATAACTGCAGTGTCCTGGGTTCAAATCCGGCACAGGACCTATGTCCCAAGTCATCCCTCCTCTCTTGCCCGATCTTTCCTGTCTCTCTCTACTGCTGACTGTCAAATAACAGCAAACATGCCACAAAAAAAAATATTCAAAGCCCCCACCCTACCAGAATGATGCACATGTATGCATGCTGTTGTGTGATGCCCAGAATGCACTCCTTTTCACAGCATTAAGACTCACCAGAGGTAATATACGAAGTGGACAAAACATTAGGGCAACTTCCATGAAATAGGCTGACCAGGTGAATCTAGGTGAAAGATTTCATATTGATTTCATCTATTAAATCCACTTCATTATGAAGTGGAGGTGGCGATGAAGGTGAGGAGGCATTAAAGAGGGTTTTTAGTGTAGTATGAGTATGTGCATAACTGCCTGTGCATATGTGTGGTCTGAATATGGGAATGAACAATATGTTCCTAAGTATTCAGGCACCCAAATACTGGAGGGGATGGCTGTGAGGCCAGATAGAATGAAGATGTCATTTTTACTATTGTACATGGTCACTATCTCAAGAATAGTGAGGGAGATATTCTTACGAAACCCTTACTTCAGTCAGCTCTCCAGTGAAGGTGAAGCGAAAGAGATTGTCAGAAGGGTCCTGAGACATAACTGAGACAGCAAAGACAGATGAGTCAAGATCACTGAAAAGCCGTCCCAAGCCCGCTGGCTGCCAATATAATGCAATAAATTGCCTCAGGCGGTACAGTGTGGTATTTTGTCTGTGGAATATGCACCAACTCATGTGTTATCCTTCATTTAAGTGCACTCTGTGGGCCTGTCTGTTTATCCACTTCAAGCCCCTGATGGTATCCATGGTACTCAGTGCCTCTTTGGGAGGGGATCATCAAAGCACATGAATTCAGGCCTTGAGCCCTGACTGTCAGAGAGAAAGACAAGGAAGAGGAGGGGAAGGGTGGGGGAGAAAGCCTTTTATAGGTACTGGTTATTGATAATGACGAGAGACAGCACTCGTGATTAGAGTGAATGCTAACATGCTAGGAAGCTGGGAATGACAGAGGGAATGTTACAGGTAATCCAACCCTGCCTTCCTTGACACAATGTAAAGCCCTCTGGCATCGATCATGTCAAGGCTACTTCCATACTGAGGCATTTTTACACTGTGGACAGCCAACTGAGATATAGTGTAGCATCTTTTTATGGTAAGGCATCTGAACCCTTGTCTAAAGGCATCTCATTGATACATCACTACCAGCCCTGCCTCAATGGCAATGTTTGGTTCAGCCAGGAGAACATCTTACTCCTAACATCTTTGAGGCCATAGCAGATCAGTAGATGATTTGAAAAATGTGACTTACTCAAATGCTAAAGACCAGCAATAGATATCTGAGATGAGGTTCTACTGCATGTGAAGTCCAAGCCAGATCTGTAGATGGTTTGGTGATTCAGGGGGAGGTGAAAACACTATGTGGTGACTCAGGGGGCAGAAAGATCCACCCGTTGTGTCTGTCCGTCTATTTTCAACCACTTGTCACCGAGGATTGTTTGTTTAGCAGGCAGGAGAGATCCATCTGTTTCCACCAGATTTCTACTTGTTTTGTCGGACAGAGTATTCAATTTAGGGAATGTATTTAGGGAAGAAGATGGCAATTTGAACTAGTGACACCTTGAAGGAGGCCATTATTAATGCAGCATACTCATTCCCTTTGTAGAACAAACAAACAAAATAGAGAGACTGGCGTCATGCTGGGTTAACTGTAAGGTTGGCCTGTTCTAATTCCAAAACGAACCAACCATTGTACAATCCTCTCCATCATCCACCTTCTGTCCATTATGTGACAAATGAATGTGGCCACCCCCTCATTCCCAGGCTACACAGAGCTAAAACTGGACTCTAAATGGAGAACCCCCAGCATCACACCCTGGTCTCTATGATGGAAGAGGAAGAGTAGAGGAAGGAGCCATGGAAATGAGGCCAATTTCCCTGTGGGGCCACAGTAGCCAACAGTGGCCAAACAGGGTCCATACAGAGGAGCCATTAGACCATAGCCTAATGGCAGTTCTGACCCACCCACTTCCTGCCAGGTGTCCCCCAAGGGTGCTTTCCACAACCTCTGTTCTGTCTGTCTGTGTATATTCCTTGCAGTCAGCCCGTCTTTCTGTCTTTAATTACATCTAGCCTGACTCGTCATGCTCCTACCCCCTTTCTAGAGTATCACTGATTGGTAATGTACTCACTTGACTTGCATTCACTGCATGTAGAAAATGCTCAAAGAAGAAAAGAGGCAAGAAACAGTCTTAACAACAGTACGTAGGAGTTCAACTTGGAATCGTGACCTCAGATTAGACAAAAGCAGAAAAATTAAGAAATGCTATAGAGTGGCTACTGTGTATGGAGAGAGGATGCTTTGGCCAGAAGTTTGGGGCCACTGAGGGAGAGTCAGTCTCACTGTGTTTCCAGTGGCAGTAAAAGGGAGCAGGCGCAAGTTGCAAGCACACAGTGTGCAGGGCAGACTAGAAGTTGAAGAATTTCCGTCCCCGGCGTGAGTGTGTGAGAGGGAGAGAGTAGGCTAATGTCTGCCAGCAAGAGCAGACACTAGCAGACACACGCCATAACTTCTCCCTTGCATGTCATCTAAAACCACTCCATTTGGCGGGAAATTGGTGTGTGTGTGTGTGTGTGTGTGTGTGTGTGTGTGTGTGTGTGTGTGTGTGTGTGTGTGCATGCATGCATGTGTGTGAGACGCCATAGTGCTCAAGAACAATATTGAAGGATTTATCTATTAAGAGCTACTAGAGCTAAGGCATACTACCAAACGTGTGCACATGCACATACATGCATAGGCACATCATTCAATTTCCCACCTAAAATAGTGTGCCATCATGTTGGGCACAATCTAAGGAGGTCTGGGCACAGTATGGCAATTCAAAAGCCAGTATCTGACACATTCAGTCACACAGTCCAAACTGCTATGGAAATCATGCACATACCACGGTCAGTCAAACCCTAATAATAGCTTCGCCTTGCTTCAAAATTACAGTTGGGAAGGGTCATTTTGTGTCAGTCAGCTCTGATGTCTTTATATCATTTTTACAAGGCTGATCGCTACAGATAATTGGACGCTTGCAAGTGCATCTCTGTCCTCATTTATATTTCATCATCACACCTCAGTCATTTCCCAGAACACACTGGGGTCACTGAGCAGGGGTGCAGGGACAAGCCGGTGATCAGGTAAGCACGTTGCAATGTCATGATGGTGAAAGAAAAACGTGTCTGAAGTCCTTCATCACGCTCCCAATTCTATTAGGCACACTAATATCACCACTAATGAGAAGGCATTACAGGGGCCAGAAATAACCTGCGAGGGTGCTGAAGCTTCAACCCAGCCCCGGCTGCCGTCGGCTATAAGAATATATGGACTGTGGCCTCAGTCTCATTATCACACAATCACGCCTCACTAGTCGCGCTGCTCCCTCTGTCTGCCTGGCCTGCAATCCAGACAGGTAGGAGGGAAGAGAGAGAAAAAGAAAGAGAGACTGAGAGAGAGAGAGAGAGAGAGAGAAAGAAAGGGTCATTGTGAAAGTAAGACGCCTCACTAGTCTCACAAGTCGCCTCACTAGTCGCGCTGCTCCCTCTGTCTGCCTGGCCTGCAATCCAGACAGGTAGGAGGGAAGAGAGAGAAAAAGAAAGAGAGACTGAGAGAGAGAGAGAGAGAGAGAGAGAGAGAGAGAGAGAAAGAAAGGGTCATTGTGAAAGTAAGACGGTGAGAGATATAGCCAGAGTGGGAGAAACAAAGAGAGAGTGAGGGAGAAAAAGAAAGAGAGGCAGGCAGAGAGAATAAGGTAAATGTGAGAGTGGTGAAAGGAGGTTTAAGGCCAGGGAGGTCAACTCAATGAAGTAAACAGAGAAGGCAAGAGGACAGAGGAAAGTGAGAAGACTGGGGCTCTACTCACAAGTGGAGCAAATATGAAATGAAAAAAAGCTGAAAAACTGGGCAAGTCAAGAGAGAGAGGAGAAGGTAAAAGAGAGGGTAACTGAGACACACAGAGACGGAGGCCAAGAGAGAGTGAGGGGGTGCAAGAGTTTGTGGACGACTGTGCCAATGTTTCTCTTTCTCCTCCCCCTCCTTATTTTCCGTCTGAGTTACACGGTCATTTGGCGGCACTGGCTGAGACCACCGGCGTGTTTCCACTTGGCCGTCTGCCTGCCTGTTTATCTGTCTGTGTTCCTCTCTGTCTGTCTCTCCGACTGTCTGTCTGCCTACAGGTTCTCTCTGGTCGTCCTGGTCATTCACACATCCATTAATTCCCTTCCTGTCTGTCTTTCATCCTGTCTGACTGTTTGTCTATCTGGCTGGCTGACAGGCTGTCTGTCTGTTTCTTACTGTGATCAGCTTAGGAAACCAGAGCCTTCATTTCCCCTCTACCACAGAGTCAGGACTTCTGGAGGGCTGAATTGAGTGAAGCAATGAACGAACACACACACACACACACACACACACAGGTCATGTGAAACTGCATATGAACAGCGTTGTGTCTTTATGTGATCTGTCTCTTTTTCTCTCTCTCTCTTTCATTCATCTGGTGTTATGTCTGTCTACGGTTCTCCTCTCTTTCTTTCTTCCTCTGAAAAACTTACTCCACTTTTTTGTTGAAAGGAAATCATAGTTTTTGACAGAGCTCTTAAGAATGTCTGCGAAGATCGTGGAGGCTTTTCAAAGTCTTTTCTTCATCTCCTAAGAAATAGGGAAGATCTCAATTCTGTATCATTTTGAGATCACCTACATCTGAAATGTTTCTCCTAAACCCTCAATAGGAGCAAGGAGGAGATAACAGAGAGAATGAATTCTTGAGACTTTATCAGATAAATTTGAAGCTGCTAACGTGACATATATAATGGTAACAAGGTCCTAATATATGGCTGCTGGCTTCAATAGGAAAATGCAGCATCTGATTTGAAGCATCCAAATCGTGGGAGTGATAATACATCATATTGAGGTATTTTTTTTAGGTCTTTCTCTAATCTCATGGTGTCATGCAAAGGCTCATATTCAGGAGAGTTATATGACACTTATTTCACATCATTTGGAGATCTCTTGTTTGGATCAGACTGAGATAAACATGGGCTTATATGTGGTTGTTTCTCCTGAGTTGAATTTGAGAAATGCCTTTAGTTTCATCTCAGTGTTAAAAGGAGCTCATTTGTGTTCAGGAGAAATAAAAGGTAGAAACAGAGATCTCCTCTTGGATTTTGCTTTCCTGTAGGCATACATTTTGTTTGCCAGACATGAAAGCAGTGGAGGGGAGCGAGGTTGATAGCTCATATTGTTGAGTCGACTGAAAAAGTGCTCTCTGCCCCTAGCTATGTCTGGCAGCAGGGTCACACTGGATCCTAAGCTGAATGTCATTTTTGTCTGATTGTGTGTGTGTGTGTGTGTGTGTGTGTGTGTGTGTGCTGTATGTATGTAGGTCTTATTAGATAGATCTTACAGTTTTTCATACTGATCTCACACAAAAACAGACACACACAAACAAAGGTGACATTCAAGATGCTGTGTGTATGTGTGTACTTATGTGTATATGTTTATGCTTGCATGTGCAGCAGCATGCCTCTCCACATCAACATGTCGGCTTTTTGCATGCCTTTTCTCCAGAGTGGATGAAAACTTAGGAAATACAGTAACTGCCAACCAAAGCAATAACATGCTGCAGGCTATGAGCCTACAGTAGATTCCTTCAGTGAAAGGTGTTCAGTTATTTAAGGAGACATTAACCCACCTTAAATAACAGCCAAGTGGAGCAAACCACACACGTCTGGCTCATAATGGAAAAAAGTAAGTAAAAGTTGCCAACCGACCAGACTCAGCTTTGCCATGTCTCCATTAACTTTATGTTTTGGATTTGGGAAGGGAGAGGAGGGCTGATGTCAGGTCACACACACATATTTCCACACCTCACAAGTCCCGCCCCTGAAGTATCTGGAAAGACTATCCAAATTCCAAATTTAATTCATTATAGCCACCATTACCATCACATCCAAAAGAAATGTGAACTCTGACATCCAGACAGACACTTAACCTTAGACACGGACTGCTTTTGTATAACTAATATTCCATTAAAAAAGTAGACCTACAATATGAAGGATTTTCTTTAGAAGACGCTCACATCATTCTGGATAACACATAGTAACACATTTTACAGTAGCAGCTGTGCATTATATTTGGCATCATATGTAGCGTAATGCAACTTGGTTCCACCCCATTTCCATTAGCCAAACCTTTGGCTGAGTGGAAAATGAGAGAGAAACAAAAAACATATTTTTTTTAATAGTGGAAAACAACAAAGGCACCCAAAATCAGCTACAGTGTGTAAAAGCGTAAGAACCACTGGAGAGGCATCTAAGAAGGGTCAAAAAGGTAACAAGGTGGCTGTCAACGGTCCATTGGACACTCACGTTTCCAACAACCACAGGGGTTAAAGGCCCAATTGGTAATTGCAGTATGGCGCTGCCTATCGGAAAGCTGTCGCCCCACTAATGGTTTTGTTTACAAGGTGATGTATTGGATTAAAGACTGTCTGACAAGAATGTCTGACAATATGTGACCAGAAAACACATATATTGAGACTGTAAAAGGTATACTTACATTTTTCTACATTTATAAACATTCAGACCTGCATTTTGAGTTCACAAAAAAGAGAGAGAGAGAGAGAGAGAAAGAGAGAGAGAGAGAGTATTGTTGTAAATGTTGTTCTTTGTCTGTTTATATATGTTTGCTTTGGCAATATAAGACCTGTCTTTTCATGCCAATAAAGCAAGAGAGAGACAGAGTAGACTGAGTAGAGGTAGGTAGATTTTCACTGTCTGTAGAGTCAATGGAGTCCAGTCTCCATTCATCTTACAGCATGCAG
>OOFE01047005.1:0-19503 GCA_900323365.1 Monocentris japonica
CTGGATCCAGCAAAAGAGCCCCAGACCATCACGCTTCCTCCTCCATGTTTGATAGTTGGTGTCACACACTGAGAAACCATCCTTCCACCTACTCAATGGCATACAAAAACCCTGTGTGATGAACCAAAGATTTCAAATTTTGATTCATCGGTTCATAAGACCTTCTTCCAGTCTTCAGTAGTCCACTGGCGGTGCTTCATGGCCCAGGCAAGCCTCTTTTTCTTATTTTGCTTTCTTACTGCCACTCGACCTGTCAAACCTGCAGCTAGAAGTCTTCTCTTCATAGTTGAAACTGAGACTTGCTTACTTTGACCAGTGTTAAGTTGTGCTTGAAGCTGTTGTCCTGTGAGCCGCCGATCATGCAAGGTGTTGACTCTCAGAAACTTGTCTTCTGATTCTATTGTGGCTTTGGGTCTGCCAGACCTCTTCTTGTCAGACTTTCCTCCAGTTTCCAAGTGCCTTTTGAAGGTGAAGGAAACTGTACTCACTGACACCTTGGCTCTGAAATTTAGATTATTTTTCAGTTTTTGCTGACCTAAACTTTTTCTTAACCTCTAGCAGTTTACCGCTTACCTTTGTACCATTTCAGGTTATTCACTGGACTTGAATTGCTTACATTTCAATAAAAACTGGAAAAATGGGGGTGTTCTAAAACTTTTAACCGGTAGTGTAAATCAGCTGTCACTCCTACATTATCTTGTAAACCAATGACTCGCAAAGCTTGTTTTGAAAAATGTTCATATTGTCTGTGAGGTCAGTGGAGGGGGGCTTTAATATTAATCCCAGCTATATAACATGTCAATAGTCTAGATAATGTTCCAATGTAAAGACGTAAAGACACATTGTTATGTACCTCAAATGGAAGAATTCATCAGTGACAATGTTCTAATGAAAACAAAACTCTGACCATACCCACATAGCCATGATGTTTTAAGCCTTTATTTTTCCAAGGACCGTTTGCCCAAGCTTTCAGTGCTATTTTTCAGCAACACCCGACTTCACCTGTTACACAAATACACACATTTCACATCTAGGAGCTGCCCAGTACAACTTATAAAATGTGTTGCCCAGCAGCTCCACTGGAGCAGCGGAGGGCTAACTGACTTGCACAAGGATATCTTGACAGTAGTTGTTGAGGCAGGAGAGACCATCAATTTATATAATTTAATCCTGAATGTTACACTGGTGTGCTGGTTTGTTTAGTTCCAAAACTCAGCTTTTAGTTTCTGGTGAATGCAGTAATGACATTGATGACATGACTCCCTAGGGTAGACATGCATGATGGATGGAATACAGTAAGCAGTGACCCTGCCAAAGGCACTTTAACCTTTGGCTCAGAGCTTTGGTGGCAAGGTGTTGATGAGATGTGTCCTTGCCTTGATTATATCAAGGTCAGCATCCTGTTATCAAGACCTGCTGAAAAATGGAACAAGTATTTAATCTAAATACTCTGTGTCCTGTTGTAGTTATGGATGACTGACAGGTCATATTGTCATACTAGGGATCATAATTGATGAATCTGTGAGGGGATGCGCAGTAAACAGAAAAGGTCTCCTTACTTGGACTGATAAGTCCATGCTTAAGAAAAATAATTGCCCAGCTTTAGTAATGCTAGTTATTCACAGTAGGTGTGTGAAAACAGCATGTATGTTGTCATGCTGCTCTTAGTACATGACAAACTCATTATGCTGTGAATGGTCTCTCAGTAATTATGTGTGGGGAGGTGAGATACTGTACATATGGGAGGTTTCTCTGAAAATGTTTTGGAATTTTATTTTGTTTCTAATTGTTTTGCACATTGTTTCTTATTCTGCTCTCCCTCCGGGCTAGTAATCACTATGTATGTGCACACGATGATAAGGGAATTGCTGGCAATTTGTTTAGGCAGCTAATTATATAATTCTACCGCTGCTACAGCGCATGTATTGTCTTTGTTTCCATGCAGCATGCTGCTCTCTTACTTGCTATTTTCGTCTCCCTCTTCAATCAGCCTTGACAGTTGGCCACCATCAACTTCTGACCTGACTCCAAACACAAAAAAGTTAAGCTCAAAGAGAGATGCAAAACAACCTAAGCTCTCGGGATATTGTGTAATCAGGTAACAAGGAAGAAGCAGATTAGATTGCCTCTTAGCTCAGTGCTCTTTTGCATGCTGCTGCTCTTTCTCTTCATATCTATTTAATTTTACATATTTATCAAGCATTATTTGTTTCTCTGAGGAGCATGGGCGGTGAACCTTTCTGTCTGACATGGCTGGAAATGGCAGAGCAGTAATTGTCAAAAGCCAGAACTGGAGGAGTGCATATCTGTGTGTGTATGAGAGAGAAGAAGAGAAAACGAAGGGGTGGGAGGTGCAGTGAGAGGCAGGGAGGGGGAATGTACAAGGGAGGGAAGAGGCACGAGAGAGAGAGAGAGAGAGAGAGCGAGAGAGAGAGAAGCTCATTCCACTGCTTTCTCAGCATCCAGTCTGTGAGACCCTGCTCCGGAGAGGAGAGAGCTACATAACAGGCAAATTGGAGGAGGAAAACGGCAAAAAATCCACTGAAGGAGGAGGATATCGAGGGAAATAACACAGAACCAGAGCTCGCTGGTATCCACTATCACCTCCTATAGCTCAGGCAAAGGTGTCTGAAAGTTTGCACCCAGGGGGAACACCCTCTCCTTGTGGGGATGAACAGTGAATGCTGCATCTCATTCCTGAAGGCAGGGGGAGAGCTGTGAAGACCGTCTGGATTCACTTGCAGTGGAGCTGGTGGTGCGCACCAGAACAGATCCCACGGTGCCCCTCTCTCTATCTCTCTCTCACACACACATTTTCCACACACTAGAATAGCTATCATAAAGCCTTTTATGTACCAAGGTGGAATATCAAGGGGGAGCTACAAAAAAGAGATTCTCCACAACCAGGGAAGTAAAGGAAATACAGAAGGACGGATTACCTACAAAATCAATGAAGGACATCCTGTTCAAGTAGTAAGTTCTGACCAGAAATTGCACTGAATAAGGTTTTGATTCTGGTAGACTTGGAGGATTTTTCCACTTCTTCATTGCTGTGGAGCAGCACCAACCTTCAGCCAGATTATCTCGTGGACTATAGGATTCCGGATGGCAATTCAAGGTAAGGACCCATCCTTGGGCTCTTGCACATCAGTAGTACTGTTTTTTTGTTTTTTTTTATTTAAAGAGCACATTAGGAAGCAATAAAGCTCTGCATGAAAGATGGAGAGAAGGGGAAAAGGGGGAGAGAGGAGAAGATGAAAATATGTGTTAGTGCCATTCTGGACTGTATTTACTCAGTTTAACAGATTGTGAAAAGTTGGGATAAATGCCTTAACACTACAATACCATATCCTAATGCTTGCAGAAAACATGATTGCTTTTTCCCTCGATGAAGGCTATTCTCTTCTCTGCAGAGCAGGATGTGTTTCATGCATCTTTGTGTATCTGCATACTTGTGCATGTGTGTGTTTACTGAGAGGAGAGATGCCTGTATGCAAAGCAATTCATCTCTTGGCTTCCTCACTACATAGCGGTTATCACCAGGGGAGGTTGCTGGACGAAGGGGCGTAATTGTAGTGGCTGTTAGTCCTCATCTTTGCAAGAGCTGTATCTTTGAGCACAGGGAATTACTTTTGTATGGTAGCCACATTTTTTTTATTCTTGATGGCAAAAGCCTCTCTGCATGTTAACTGCTCTGTCCCCTTTATTTCTGCATGTAGAGAACAGATTGTGTCTAGTATTACTGCCATCTCAGATCCCCTCTTCACCTTCAGTTTCTATATATATATATATATATATGTATGTAAGTTTGGCGTGTGAATCTGGTTAAGCAATACATCTCATCTCTCTCTATGTCTCTTTGTCTCTCTCTCTCTCTCTCTAAGTAAGAGGGAAAGCGATGATAATTTTTATATGTTTTTCAATCCCCAAGTTCCTTTTGAAATGGAAATGAAGAGCAGTTTTTTAGGAGACAATGTAGGGATTAGCAGCGGAAGGGGTAAAGGTATACTATTGCGCTCCTTTTTTGGGGGAGTGAATCTGCTGCCCTCTCTATTGATACCAGACAAGGCTACCTCCTTTTGTAAGGCAACGGCTGAAATATTTATGATTGCATGCACATCCTGTCGGTCCACTGAAATATTTAAAATAATTGAATAATAAATAGCCTGTCTAAGCTGTCAAAGCCTAACTCTGGCTTGGGCAGATGATTATGATGCCACCTCCTCATGTAACATGTAAAGGAGTGACCACTAAATGCCTTTGCCTCTGGATATAAAAATTCAAAAGAAGTGTCCCTGCTCTTGCAAAACATCCACTGGGGGGAAGTGGAGCCTGATGGGAAGTTGATGACAGCTCCTGAGCAACTGGCGTTGACTGGCTCGAGATAGCTCACAAAGGCCAATTGTTGCCCGTCATATACCTTGATAGCACAAAGATACAAAGGGTTCAGAGGATCCACTCATCTTGCATCTATTGAAATTACATTTCGCATGCAAGCAGCACTGTGTATGCTGGTTTCCTCTTGAAAGAGATGCCTTTTTTACCTGCTTTGCGTGGTCTATATATCTAATCTAATAAGTTATGTGTATATGACAAACGTGTGGTAGTCTATATGTTGTGTGTATGTGTGTGAGAGATCAAGAGTGAGAAAAAGAGAGTTTGTGTGTGTGTGTCTGGAATCGGTGTGGGTGTGTATCTGTCCAGAGCTGTGAGCTTCACCCCTTTTGATGTTTTATTGAGTGTTAACCATGCTAGGACTGACGCATTGCCTCTGATATGAGATAGCATGGCAAAAGGAAAGCACTGAGATCGACTTCCTTGTATTTCCTTCCTTGTATTTCCTTTAACCCTGGATTAGCAATGCTATGTCTGCCTCTCACACCTTTTGGATCTGGTGAATGATTCGGTTCAGGTATATGTGTATGGGTATGAGTGAAACTGTGAGTGTGTGTGTGTGTCTGCCTGGGTGTGCATCTGTGTGTATCTCTGTGTGTCTCTATGAGTATTCATAAATGCTAGCAACATACCTGTGCTTGCCTCTTTCTGTTAAAGGAAATATATTCAGTGTGCTTTTCTCCCATGTCTGATGGTGGCAGAGGAGTCAAAGACAAGCCCTCCATTTTCAGTGCTATTATGCATCCAGTGAAACATAGGATGGACGGAACAGAGGGAGAGAGAGTCTTCTACCTTGTGATTATTCAGTACAGTCGACAGCACGTTCACACAGGGCGGAAATCAGAGGGGAAAACAACTTTGATGACAAAAATGCTGCGCTTTTGATTTATTGCTCACAGAAACAGAGTTTGAATCAGTATGCATGCACGCCAGTAGGCAGCTGAAATCTGACACACCTGCTTCCAAGTATAATAAATCATTTGCAATCATGTGTGCCTTTTTGGTATGGCATCAGCAAAATATCAGTCAATTATAAGAACTTGCAAATTAGGCCTAATGTTTTAAACAGCTATATGTTAAGTCTTCCTTTAATTCAATATTACCTCAGGGTTCACTTTGAAAGGATTATATATCTATCGACTGTATGCAACAGTGCCATGACAGTATGGTATTAAAAAAATTAGGACTTAAAGAGAGGCTTGGCATGCACATTACTAAACAAGAGTTGAAAATGTGTAGTAGGGCAGCCATCCGCTCTGGAAAAGTCTGTTGGTGTTTTGTTATGCTAAATGCAGCAAACAAAGAGATATCTCTGGTTTGTAGTGGGGTCTCATAACAACAAATTGTCTCGTCATGGAAACTAATGACAGAACCTTCTCAGGGGGCTCCTTCACTCAGAATAGATCATTTTAGCAGAACACTTGGGCAGGGATAGAGAAGGGGTTTGTATTTGTCTCTCTATGTGCATTTAAAGCTAACTGTGAAAAATCATGCAGTTATTGGAATTCACTTGAACGAGGTTCTGAGGTGTAAAGATCAGCTGAAATGCAGTGGCATTTTTGCATGAGTGGCTGTTAAAAGATCTTTCAGGCCCAGCCAATTAATTGTAGTGCTCCAAAATGCTAATATCTCTTAAAATGTTAACACTGCAGAGCTTGTTTACTTGAAAGCAGTCTGCATAACATGTAACATAACGGCTTTTAATATTATACAAGTGGTGCTGAATTTGCGGCACCTTGAATACTTAATCTCGCTGTTGGAGGGCAGAAGAATAGAGAACTGTGTGAAAGAGAAGACCTGCAACCAGAAGCACACCAGAATATTTTTAGCCCGTCCATTAAGGACATGGAAGAAAAATCAATGTTCAGAAGCTAAAACACTGGGTTTCAGATTTATTTATTTTATTTCTTTTTTTTCTTCCTCTATGACCTTTGGATACAGTCGGGAATATGTACTATATGTAATTATAATAGTGATCACTGAAAGAGACTTGAGATATATTTTGTCATCTGCCTCTAAATGAACCAAACATTGTATCTGCTGTATCTACTAAACTGTGCAATTAGAAAAGGTAGCCAACACATTCAGCTTCATAGATTCAAAACTGATAAAAATCTGTCCTTCATTATTTCTTTGCATCATTTGAGCATTCAGGCTTTGCTTTGCCGCATGCTTTCACATATTAGGCAAAATATGTGCATAATCGTTGCTGCCATTAACATAGTCGTGCTAACTATCATGTGCCACACATCTGTAGCATATACACCACCAGCTGGTTCATAGAAACACAAGACCTCATTTTAAATTGAGGTCTGGTCAGCTGGAGACCAAGCAGTGAACGGATGCAGCTGATCTGTTGTCAGCCCCCTTTGAATCCCTGATGAGGCGAAACACAATATGCTCGAACAGCTGGGTCATTTATGGAATATGCTGACTCATCATGGTCGACTGCCACTAAAAGTTTGGGAAGAATCTGTTTTAATCCACCTTCATCGAAGAAAACATTCAAATCAACTCACTTAAAAATAATAATTCACTGAAAATGGTAGCCCTTTCCTAAAAAGGGGTTTTTGCCAAGTGGAGAAGACCTACCTTCAAATCAGCAAAAGTGAGGTGAACTACAGTAATTACAAAAAGTACAAAAGGCACATTGCAGTTACTGCACATCAATTAAATCTATAAAAAGTAACAAGAACATTTGCCATGTGTGCTCAGAATATATGAGGTCATGTGCAATGCCCCCTGTATCTGTTTTTTCTGCATTTACATTTGAGGCAATAAACACCCAGAGCAACATCCGATGAATAGAACTAGAATACATCCTCAATTTGTTTTATGTACTAAAGACAATAGCCAGGTAAAGAGATAAGAGCCCAGTCGGCAATTTTTTTTTTCTGATTTCTGTGGTGGGTGGGATGTGCTGAGCGACCGCTGGTGGCAGTGTAGCCCCTCTGGGATATAATAACCAGGGAGAGTGTGTCTGGGGCCTGAGGACTGATCTACGAACAGCTCCCATTGACAGTGACCTTGCTGTCCATGTCACTTTGAAGCTTGACCTTCCCGGGTGAGCTGCCGAGGGGAACAAGTGTCGTACCACCTCAAGAAAAGTCCCCCTTCGTGTGTGTCGACACAGAGCATTAGTTGGGGTCAGAGGTGATGTACCCGGCTGAGAATAGGGGGCAGAGGATGTTGTGTCATGTGGCAGTTGAGATAGAACAAGAGGAAGAGAAAAACTCTCGGGCTCTCTGCCTGGAAAATGCAAGATCAAATATCCTCAGGTTGTGTCTGCAGCTTAAGTGAAGAGACGATGATGACCTTCAACTGAGCTTTTGTTTCCCTTAATATAGCTCTCCACAAGTCTCCCCAGATTCCCCACACACACAAACAACCAGTGCATCGTTGTATTTCTATAGAGTTGCAAATTGGTGTGAGCTTCTATCTTGTTTATGACTATGACTCCAGAAAATGTCAATACTACTACCAATACACACCCAACTGAGTGAAATCATATTTCAAATCTGACATTTTTATTTAAGGAGAGTGGGTAGTGCACTCACCTGTAGTATTTTACAGTAATTCTATATTCAGACAGAAATACAGAGGAAAAGATACCTGCTGGGATTCAATCCTAGGCTAGTGGGGCAAACATGGTTCCACAGGCGAGGGACCTAATCACTAGGCTATATCTGGGCACACTTGTAACATTTAACATTATCAAAGGTTAAACTTTTAGTCAGTCAAGTGCCAGGCATCCATTATAACCCATATTTCTTTAGTGAAAATGCATCAGGATTTGCTCCTTAAACATGTCTATCTCTAACAGTATTGGCAGCTGCTAAAAAAGTTGTTTTACTTATTTACATTAAAAAGAAAACCTTCAGAATTTCTCTTTTATTAAAAAAGAATACCAAGCTAATTTCTTTCATTGCATGTTTATTTTCCACTATTATGGCCCTTTTACCACTACATGGCTTTGATAATTTGGAAAGTTCTTGTTATTGTTTTGTGTCTTTATTTTATTTTAGGTCAGGGTTACTAGCAAAATAAGTGTTGATTTGCTGAATAGTTTTTGGTTGCTAACCTGTAAGGTTATTAATTTCAACATGCATGATGTGAGCAAATGGATTCAAATGCTACTTTTCTTGAAAATGCCAGTTATTGCCAGTTGACAGTTGCCTGGACCAGAAGCTATTTCTGTATGCAATACAATGCAAACTGTTTTAGTCAGGTTAAAGCAGATGTCTGTCAGCAGGAGTTTCAAGCTGAATAGAATCCTGTGAGCATCAGCTGGTAATGTGACAATGAATTACTTATCTAAAAGCGCACGCTATGCACTGATAAACAATCCACAGTCCGTCAGAAGTAGCAGAAAATATAGATGAAATTGAGCATTAAAACCTCCATTATATGATCTTTAAAAATTTCAAACTGATATTTACCCCGCCTGGCCATATTGTGGTACTAGCTGTAGGGTAAGTCTGCATAGCTTTGTACCACCAACTTCCGTGTAAATCAGCCGACCTTCAGTTCCTTTGTGTGATATGTATAATCTGCTGTCCTTAATGCCTTGCCCTGTCCCTTTGCACAGGTCCTGCTGTCCTTGCATTCAATATGTCAATATGTCTATTGCACCATTGCCACCAAAACAAACGATCCTCTAAATACTGAACATTGCTTGATGGTTAAAGTCATTCTGATTCTGATGTACTCTGAGGCTGTACCATGAACACACTTTCACTTTCCATGTCCACCATGCTTAACGCCATTGACAAGAACGGTCATTAAGTCATTTGAGACACAAACATGAACACAACGACCAAACCACTCAGGCCCCACTATTGACCAATCCCCTTCTTTTAAACTAATTAAGAAGCATCATTAAATATTCACACAGGAATAACCTGCCTATATCCTAATAGCAAGGAAAGATTGATACTGGTTCATTTTTAGTGCGGGGCCATCCATTTTATGTTTTGCCTTCATCAGCCACTGAGATTTCCTTACAGCGACTTTGCCACCTTTATCCTTTCCTTACACCCTCAGATTTCAGCTGTGAAGCTAGGTATTTAGAGTATTGACCGCGTTGCTCTTTAGACGATAACAGAAGTGCTGTGTCAGTTGTATCAAGGTGAGGAGCTACTTGAATATTTAACTCCTTGTGGTGTTGTGTCGTGTTGTGTTGTGTTGTTTTGTTGTTGTGTTAGGCTTGAGCTATAGGCCCTTTAAAGGATCGGTCTTGGTCAGCAGGGCAGATGAAGGGTTGAGTGTTGGGCTAAGAGCAAGGATCTGATCTGGCCTTGTGTACTTTTATATCTAAAATCTAGTGTTTACTTGTGCATTAATGCAAGACCCATATTAAAGCCTAGTTCTGTTAAAGGGTTTTGACAAACTAAACCCCCCATTTTCAGGAAAAAAATCTTGGTAACGAAACCGTCAAATAGTTTCAGGCAGACAACTGTTTTAAATTTGTCCTTGAGCTTTGCAGGGCTAGGCTACTAGCCAAAAAGCTGAAGTCATTACTTTTGCTACAGTATCCTGGATAACACTTCACAGGATAGATCTGGACATGTCAGCGTGTAGTCTTTTCATTATAACAATGGCGGAAATGTCAGTGAGCGGATATTTCCCCAGCCTCTGACGGGACTATGGACACTCCCAACAGCACTTGTGTCTCTTACATTGGGGCAACTCCCATAGCCCCACTTTTACCAGACCATGAAAGGCTCTCAGCAGGATTGGATCCTGGGCCTGCTCTTGTTAGTGCAGGTCACTGATCCTGGCCTCCTTTGGGGTTTACAGTCGGTAAAGACCAAAGTACATCTTGGATGTTTGTCGGCTGCTTATGCTCTAAGGGGTCTGTGGGTAAGAGTAAGAGTGTCTACACACCTTAAAGTCCCACTAAGAGCACAAGGCTTGTAGTCGTTTTGGGTGGATGAAGTGATTGGTCTCCCCAGGTGTGGCTGGTTCACAGGATGCTGTGTTGGGTCTTGTCAAAGTGTTTCCATCTCCTGCTTGGAATAAGACCCCTTCTGGAGAGCAATAAATCTCGATATCTGACAGCACAGAGAAAGAGAGAAACAAAGAGAGTAGGGAGGGAGTCAGAGAGAGAGAGAGAAAAGAGAGAGGGAATCACGAGAGAAGATCAAATGAGTAACCTCTAATAGTATGATTAATAATTTCCATAACTGGAAGCCCTGGCCTTTTGTCAAGGTTTCAGAGCCTAAATGTCACTCTTGGCTATTATATTGCTGTAAGAGAAGGGCAGTGGGTTGGCATAAGAGCTGAAATGAATTCCTGGTCAGGCACAAAAGCCCATATTATACCTGCACTGTTCTGTTAAGATAGTGACAGTTGGCTAATAACAGTGTTTCCCCGGTGCTCCTATACAGCAGTCACCTCCTGCTCTATTTCAGACTGTTGCATAAACTGCCAATAAATTTGGAGAAGGAGCAGTGATTCACTCTTGTCCTTTTAATCTATTGCATGCTTTCTTTTTTATATTCATTTAATCTCAGTCCAGCTGTCTGTTAGGGCTGAGACTCATTAGACCCCTTGTCATCACTCCTGCGGTGGGGACCATACTGAACAGACAGACAGTCTCTCTCTGTCAAGTGGAAGCTCTAGATGTGGTGGAGTCTTTCAGGGAGGCGATGGAGCCTCCTGACGTTCTGATGGCAGCACATAATCTTCTGCCTGCTGCGCTCTCACTCTTGTTCACCTGTTAGTTACAAGGGGAAGTTGTTTGATGATTCAGATGCTAGGCTGGAGCAAATGTGGGCTATTTTGTGTGTGTGTGCGCGTTTAATATGTGTAGGAATGAGGGTATGTGTTGGTTGGTTTGTGAGTAGCTAGAGAGTTAGCTGCAGAGGAAATGAACATAGCGGAATTTAGCAAGTGATAATGTAATGCAGGCTGTAATAACTTATCAAAATGTAATAAAATGTGCGTGAGAAATGTAAGAAAGCGTACACAAATCTGTTAATTTAATAAACTCCGAGATAATGTAATAAAATACATTATACAGTAGATTTTACTTTTATTATTACTTCACTTCAATAACTATGACTTCATAAGGAACATATTTTTACTACATTACATATTTATTATTGACTAATAATGCAGCAACTCATACGGACAAGAAGAATATGATAACTTAAGTTATTACATCGTGAGTGAATATTATTTCATCATCAGGTAAAAATATGTTATACCCCTTATGAAGCAATAATCACATATTTTATTGCATTCACATTATCCAGCAGTTATTGTATTATCAGTGGCTACAAGGATTTACAATGTAAATGATGTGTTTTTTTGCACAGGAAAGAGCAGTCCCTCTTGACTAAACTAACAGCCATCCAACTGGTGTGAATAAGAATCAAACAGAATAGTCAGTCTCACTTAAAGCCCTAACCTGTAATTGCAGTATCACCCGACTACTGGCTTTGTTTACATAAGCATTCACTGGATTGAAGATGTCTTTTGGCTTTTAATGCGAGGTCTCACAGGCTGTGCATTATAACAGCTGAACATTAATTGTACACTTTGATTCTAAAAGATACATTTTATATGTATTTAGAGGCTTAAATGTCTGTTTACATTTGCATTGTATGTAAATGCTGCAGTGTATTTTGAATTATGATTGTATATACCTAAAATTTAGATAAAAAGCAAATAAATTGCTGAGTTTATGTTTGTAAGTGATACTATTGGGTATTTAAAGAATAATAAAAGCCATTACAAGATAGCTTAACAGGCATATTTGGGGTGTAACAAAAAGTGTTGAGGCAGTATGTAATACATCCCTGCAACTATCACAATCATCAAAAAGAGGCATGATCCTCGATAACTCACTGGGTGGAATGGCACTATCACTGCCATAGTTAGGGGTCCCATTGCCACTGGAGCCATTCATACTAAAAATAAATGCACTCATGGTACTGTCAGTCCCCACTAAATGGCATATGTTAGCGGTGTCTCAAATGGGTCCATATGAGCCTTGTTCAAACATGCAGGGCTATGAGATATGACAGCACACTCCTTTGTGGCTGAAATTGCATATGACAGCTGAACAGCAAATGGCACCCTCCTGACACCCTTATAATGTAGTCAACATGTGACAGAGATTAAATGTACATGTCCGGAGTGATAGTCCATCGTGCAAATTCACCTCACCTGCCACATTAGATACTACAGGAGGGATGGTAATGCCCACTACTGTTTGATGAGCCGGGAATAAAACCTCTGAATCTAAATGCTGACCTTTACTTCCTAGTATACAAGAGCCACTACTATTGTCAACATATGTAATTCCTAGCCTTGGATGCCAATGCACTCGCTGTGCATTATAAATCACTTGAGCATGTATTAGTGTAAAATCCTCCGGTGCCTGGGGCCTTGCTTGTGATGGAAGATTGAAAAAGAGGGGATCATGGGCACCTCAGGGGATGCCAGGCTGTCCAGCTCTGGGTCTGCTGGTCACAGCCTGGAGCTCATCTGTACAGATACACAGAGACAGGGGTGCTATACATTGGCTTAAAATGTGCGTGCGTGCGTGCGTGCATGTGTGTTGCATTATTCTGTGATTTGCTATATGATGCACATAACACTGCAATATCTGTACTGCATAATGTTACAGTAATAATCCATAACATTTTCATATAAATAAATGTCAGTTTTGCTACTCTTTATTGCTGATTGACATAACACAATAGTGATTCAACACTTTTACATTGTTTTTCTAAACACCCAGTGATTTTTCCAAGGAAAATACAAGAAAAAATGCCGCAGAGCAGTGAAGAAGAAACAGCCTCTTTGCAGAAGCACCACAGCAATGAGTACTTATCGCCAAAATAAAAAAAAAAAAACAAGGGTCTCACCAACTACCACTTTAAAGAAAAATTACAACTGCCAAATGTGCCATGCATCTATTTATCTATTTATTATTACCTCTTCCAAAAAGGTTAGTTTGTTTGTGTGCCTGTCTGTCAGTGGGATGTCTCAAGAATTTATGAATGAACTTCCATGAAATTTGGACAGATAGGCCTTGGGCCAAGAACAATGGATTAGCATTGGCATGGGCTTGGCTGCTCGGCCTTGGAAACCCATTTCATGAAGCTCCCGACCAACAGCCCTTGTGCTGACGTTGCTTCTAGAGGCAGTTTGGAACTAGTGAGTGTTGCAACCGAGGACAGATATTTTTATGCGCTACACTCTTGAGTACTGGGTGGTCCCGTTCTGTGAGCTTCGTGGCTGAGCTGTTGTTGCTCCTAGACGTTTCCACTTCACAATAACAACACTTACAGTTGACTGGGGCAGCTCTAGCTGGGCAGAAATTTGATGAAGTGACTTGTTAGAAAGGTGGCATCCTATGACGGTGCCATGTTGAAAGTCACTGAGCAGTCACTTCAGTAGATTGCATGGCTATGTGCTTGATTTTATACACCTGTCAGTAATGGGTGTGGCTGAAATAGCTGAAACCATTAATGAGAAAGGGTGTCCGCATACTTTTGGCCATGTAGTTTAAATGTAAAGTATTAAATTATTTGGTGGGAAGGCAATGAAAATATGATTTGCAAAAGCAGGTATTGTGTATTTTCAGCAAAGCAAGCCAGATCACATCTCAGGAGGTGGGTTATGTTGACATTGTCAACTTTTTTAAGACAAATGTATGCCCTAAAGTGTCTTTACTCCTCCTACACAGACATAAACACACACACACACAGCAACACTTTGCCTTTGATAGGAATTTGAATAATTTAGATGCTATGAACATGTTAAGATGCATTATTTCTAAAAGCACTCAACACAAAGTAATGGGATTATTGTACATGACTGCATCTGGAACCCTTTTCAACATTTTTGTGTTACTTAACAGAGGGAAAGTGCTTGGCCTTTTTCAGCCAATTAGCATCTTAATGACCTGAGACACTGAAAATACAAAAAAAAAAAAATTATTGTTTCATCTTTTGCAATTTTATATGGATGGTATAATATGAATGTGCTGCCACGTAACGGTTTCAGCTTAAGTGAACTCAAACAAATTGCACAGTTTAGTGACCACATAGTTACTGTTTTGCCCTGCAGGAAGTATAAGAAATAATGACTTTGACATCTCACTACAGGGATATATGAAGATTGACTGATCGAGGTTTCTGAGCTTGTTAAAAGAACTTTTTATGGTCACATTATTGATGACATGGCTGCCTTGTGTATGGCGAGGTTGAGGAGTACATTATCTTGACAATTACTGCACAGTTAGTAGATGAAAGCCTTCTACCACAATTTTTTTCTGGCCACTGTCTTTGGTCTTCGGGGTTGCCCATATCTCAGTGGTCCTGACTTCTTCTCTTCCGGTGTGAATCCCATTATTGCTTGTGACTCGCTACTTTCAACTGTGGGGAGGAAAAAGTGCAAGTAATGTATTCCTTGGGTGTATCCATCCCCGGATCAATGGCAATACAAAGACCATCTACAAAGACTGTTGGCTCAAGGCCATATTTGATCACTTCCTCTGCGCACAATCACTGCTCCCTTTTTTGTCAGCCCGCCGAGACCCAACTATTTCCAAGTGTTTCTAAGCTATTGTTGAAAGAAGCGAATATTTAAAGTTGGCGAGGGAAAGAAGAATCTTTGATGAGACATGAAAACAGCAGATGGATGGCAATAGTGAACTGTTAGAGAGAGAGGAGGAGAAAAGAAAAGGATTTGATTCAGCATCCTATTCCTCATAGGGATACTGGGAAAAGAGTTGTATGCATGACAATAAGGTAGCCTCTGCCGTGCTCATACGATATGACATGCAAAAAAAGGGCAAATTATTTGATCATTTGAAAGCAGCCTCTACAGCAGGGCATAGCATCTAACTTCTCAGTAGGTATTGGAGTAGAACTCTGATGCACCTTCCTTTCTGCAGAGGACATTCACAATTTTTTGTATTTTTTTCTGTTTGTAAATTCTTAAATATCTGGAAGACTTTTTTTCTGCTTTCATACTGACCTATTTTAGCTCAGAGACCACTGTTCATTGTCATTCTTCAGACGAATAATTTTTAAGGAGGAGGAAAAGAGTCAGGCCTTTGTTTGAATATTGTCAGGAACTTTTAATGGGTCCATACAGGGAATTAAAAGGAGGTGTCTAAGGTCATTAGCAAAGACACTCAAGAGGTTGACACGCAGCTTGGTGATGCAGGCGGCAACTGACAGCAGACTCTACTACAACAGAAGCACAGATTTATTTTCTTATATCCCTTGTTGGTCTTGTTCCTCCCTAACCCAGATGGCTGGGCTCATAGCCCAAGCCTTTTCTACATGAAAAAATCTATTTTTGTGTGTTTTTTTTCATTTAAAACAGAGTGAAATCTTTGCTCCTTCAGCAAGAAGTGATGTTACATCCGTTTGGCACTGTACCACAACCCCAGCTGTGCCTTGGATAATGAGTGTGTGTGTGAAGGGTGAGGCACACACTAAATTTAGATCAAAAGTCTCTGCTCTATAGCCATCAAACAGCAGACAGAAGTCATGCTCTGGCACTGGCAGGACCATGTGTATTCAGACACTCAGGTGTCATACCACTGGTAATGGATAGACCTGAATGAGTAGTTTTGATATGCAATTCCTGGGTGAGCATATCTTCTGATTTCATCGATTTACCAAGTTACATTCCGGACATGATTTAATGGATTGAAGCTCTGTGGAACTAATCAACAAACTGTTGCAGCGTGTCTCTCTCTGCAAACATCCATCACAGTACTTTGCCCTACAACAAATATGTGAAATCACAATGGTACTGGACATGCACACCACCTAATGATAAGAGGTCTTAGTCAAATTTTGTTTAGCCTACAGAGCCAAATGTACAGCTGAGTGTTGCTGTATTCGTGCTGACATTGGGCAGTAACTGGTTTGTAATTGAATTGGAAAGGCCATTTAGCTCTACATACTGAATAAGGGGGGAATGACAGCACCAGGTCAATGGAAGACTGAGCATGTTGTGCAATTGAAGAGAATTACTAGTACTGTTTATAAGATAGTAACTCATGTCCTTAGTTGACAAATTGATAACACATAACACTGAGTGCTCTGCATTTGGATATATTGAATGATAAGGTTCAGATAATGACTGTATATGTAGTGTTTTGGAATATAACTGATTTATTCCACTCGATCTAGCATCTCAGCCCAGCATTAGACATCGGAAAAATAACCAAAATAATGATTTAAATTGTTCCACAGAGCATTAGCTGTTGAACATTGGGCTGCATGGCTCCTGTCATCAGATATTTAATTAGAAAAGATGGGAGGATTGGTTAGAATTGGCCACAGCAAAGTGAGGTGTTGTGATGTTGGCAGGGGTGGCTCCTCCTGCCACTGCTGTCTGACTGGGAGGAGTAAAACCCTCTTAGTAATGGAGTGAACCTTTCAGCATGTTGAATTGGCAGTGTGTCACATGATCCACACTCACTACCTATATGGGTGAGTCAGTCTTTTCATGCTCCTTAAATGGAAAATGTGGATTGAATGCTACTGAGAGATGATAAATGGATTCACCATCCACTAAAAGTAAAGCAAAACAAAAAAATTAAACCATCTGCAGCATACATAAAGAAAACAGATATATACTGTAGCTCAGAGTGTTGTTGTTGTCTTGATAAATAGGAAATGGGTTCAGTTTGTTTTCCTGATCACCCATGAACAAGTCACTAGTTTTATCACTACGCTATGTTTGCCTGAAAATGTACAACATTGCACAAGATTACTTACACCTGCATTTGGAAAATGCTCAAAATGACTCCTTGTTGACACTGAAGTCAGGTAACCTTGCGTGTACTACTTTGATGAAAGAGGGGGGCTGTTCTTTCATTAGATTAGAAGTAGGTCACTGTCTGTGCAGGAGCAAGATGCAGTAGATTATATGGCTGCTAGCAAGAGGTACACCTGGGAAACAATGCTTGGCCTTTGAAGTACAACGCAAGCTTTAAGATATACCATTTAAAAAAATAATGTAGGCCACTATTATTGTCTCAGCTTGATTATTTGATGTGGCGTCTTGTGATAGCAGATGATAATGTTCTGTCTTTTGCCGACTTGGCAACAGGTCGTTGCTATGGGCACAGCACTGAGACACACTTCCAATGTCAGATCTCGTCCTCCAGCTTGATTACCTATTGTCCAAATTTATGAATGTGGGCCAGACTATTTGACATTGGATGTTGATAACCCAGAGAGAATATTGTTCTTAAAAAAAATGTATGTGACTTTTTTGACAGTTAATATTGTGTGAGAGGTACTTGTTTAAACTGGAGTGATGCCTAAAAATTGTTAATTGAAAATTCTTTAGTAGTCTGTTCATGTTATTGTACAGCAAACAGCCATGTTTGTATGCTGACAGTTAAGAACATATTTTACAGTGTCTACCTATTCTGAAGAGTACAGTAAGCAATATGGATGTTTCCTCTATGCTGTCATAGATGACACAGAACAGCACAACTCAGTTTGTACTGTGTTTTATTCCACTTGACTGCCAGACTTTACAAAATCCTGTTTCTTATCTTTAATTTGTAAGATAAACACTTGCTTTTAAGATTTCTGTCTCACAGGCATTTATGGCATAGATGAAGCTTCGGCAGAACAAAAACATTCAAACTGCCTCTCTCAGTATGGGTTTGCATCGCCGCTCCTATGCCAACCTTATTACTGATTTCAGTTTCGAATTCTCCAGATTATCTGCATTTTTCTCCACAGTGGGTAACAGTATTGAACGGTAAATTTGATCCAATTGCTTGCTTGAAATCTTTGGTTTAACAGGAGTAGCAAATGTGTCTGTGTTGCAAAGTTGTGCCAGTTTTAGAATGGCAAGTCTGTTAGGGAAGCAGGGGGAGCCAAAAGGTTGCTGGTCTGATACCCCCTGAAAACTTACATATACATATATACATTTATAGAACAGCATCTTGGGATATTGCACTGTGTGGGCTGAAGTACAGCACTGAGTGGGTGCCCCAGGGTTTCGGTGGCCTACTGAGTCCAAAGCAAGCTTCCTTTGTGGACTGTATTGGACCATCTGCTTGACCACCTAAAGCAGAAACTTTGATCTCTGGACCACACTGGGAGATGGTGGCATTTGGCCAGCTTTGACCTTTTTGAAGCAGTATTTGGTTCTGAATTGAGATTTGGGCGAACAAAAAGTTGTGGCTTAAGCTTGTTGATAACACTGTATTCTGTAATTCCATTAATTCATTCATAATGCAAAAATAAATTCATAACAAGGAAATTAACTGTTTTGTGATTACATTTATATGTCCAACTTATTAAGACTTTACTTCAGTGAGGATCTGGACATCTTCACAACTGCATGACAGTTACAGTTTATTTAAACATGCTAAGGATAATAAATATTAGCTTTATTTGAAAATAACCTTGCAAATGTTCAAGGAAAACAAATCAGACTTATTAGGAGACTAGAAAAACACCCTTAGAGTTTGCGAGAGCGGGAAGATGAATCACCTTTGGTTGACACGGCTATTGACTCTGGAATGGATTTGACTACGAGTAGGGAAAACATGTCAGTGGAAGCCGCTAGTTCAGAGGTAGATGGGAAGAAGCTTCAGGTTTGCTTGTGTGGCTGGCAGAAGGTAACAACTCTTAAAGGGCCTTAGAATACACCAAGGGAGGAAGAGGTGCTTGTTAGAGGGAACACAGGGACCCCACATTGATAATTATTTCCTAAGAAGTATGTCAAGTCGGTCAGATGAAGTCCAGCAACAGGAAGTAAACCACAGCTCGCAGGTTCTAGCACCAAGGAAGGCAGAGAGGCTAGCCAGCCAAAAAGGGAGAAGATTAGTGCTCAGAAACCTAGAGTTAAGTGGCATGGGGCGGCAGAAAGCAGGAAATGGGAAGATATCAATAGTAACTTGGTTAGGGTTTTAGACAAGCTTAAAGGTACTGCTGAGAGTAAGTTGGAAAACATGGGAGTTATTATTTATGATTATGGAGTAGAAAGGTGTGGCGTCTTTGAGAAAAGGAAGAAGTTGGACAAGAGATAGATAGACTTATCCGGGAGAGAAGGCAGCTTAGGAGGCAATAGAGGAAGGCTACAGAGATCGAGAAGGAA
>OOFE01047010.1:0-14297 GCA_900323365.1 Monocentris japonica
CTCCATTTGGACCAAATTCCATAGACGAAGGATATAGAATTGGGCCCTGTCTTGTGATATCAAGTGGCTGGCAGCAAACTCATCCTAAAAATACAAGGTTGTTTAAAATGTGTGTCCACTCAAGTGAAACTCAGTCTTATCTTCTTCGAATAGCCATCCACTCCACCAAAGATTACAATGTTGTATCTAGGAAACCAAAGAACAAACTATAATGGCACTCTGGCATTGAAACACTGATTCACCTAGACTGGAACCTTAAAAAGAGTATTTCTTAATCTCTAAAAATGCAATAAAAAATCGCTACCTTATCAATTTGTGGTTTGTGTCCACATGCACAAGCGAGAGGGGCCCTTGCACAAAATATGTTCTTCTCACAGCCCAGACTGGCCAATCTGGAGAGGATGCCAATTGAATCCACTCAATGCATTGAGGCAGCCATTCTTGCCCATTGCACACGAATACCCATGGACAGCAACCTTCCTCTGACCATCCGGTAGCCAGCAGTGGGCATGTCATACTTAATGGTTGTCACCACGTTATCCAACTCATCATCACTGATGGAGCTACTGTATAAAGTTCTGAAATAGATAAGCCAAACTCCCTCGTCTTCCTCAAGATTGTGCGGATTGAAACACCAAGCAGATTTGCAATGCAGGGCACCAAGAGGTTTGTCTACAACATCTCAGCCAACTGCTGTCTCTCAACTTCAAACCTAGGATGTCCTCTCAGACCAATTACTGATACCACTGCTTTATCTGGGGGTGTTGAATGTAAATATTGCCTGATAAATCCAAAGACCTCCTGAAGAGCTTGGATTATTCCTTGGGGTATGTTAACATGTCTTCAGAGTTCTTGCAGGAGGTACAGCTCCTGGCAACACACAAAGTCCATGAAATCCAGGTCAAGTGGTGTTCGAATGAGTGCAAGCTCAAATTTTGACAGGAGTCGCTCCAGGATCTGATGTCTCAGAATATGCTGTGGAGAACAAAGTACACTTGAGGAAATGGCACACCTCAGACATTTATTGACTTCTTTAAAGGTCACTATGCAGTTTGGGGGGAGAAATTAGTTTAAAAGTCTGCAATTAGTTTACAAAACATTACTATAAGTGTAATTCTTAGAATTATTCCATCTTACGTCATCATAAATCAATACTGAATCATTTTGAGTCACTGAACCAAAACTTAAGCCTTGAAGATGCTTCTTTGAATAGTAAATGTGTTTGTAAACAAAGTTGTAAACAGTGAAGTTTTGTTTGTGTTACCTCATTAGCACTTTTCTCATGTCCTGTAGGGAGAGAGCTGTCTGTGTATCGTATAGCCTGTGTGCTAACTGCACTATGCTACTGTGCAGGTATGTTGTGCTGATGAATGGTTAAATGAGGTTGGATGTTGAAATGAGTTGCATAAAAAATAACAAATCTGTGAGGGACCTACATCAGCATGTCACATGTAAAGTACTTGAAATGTAAAAAAAAGTCCATGATACGATCAAACATGTTTCCTTATGGGAATTTTCTAACATCATATTTTTGTATTTATTTTATTTGTAATGGGATCACCAGACTGGATGAACGGATTTGTAGAATGTGTGCTTTTGTTTTCAATAGAATTATAATGTGAGAAAAAAACATTGTGAATAACGCTGCAGGTATAGACCATGTGCTAACTGCCCCATGCTACTATGCAGGTCCAATAAATGGAAGATCCCTCTACTGCTGAGTCAGTGTGGCTGATATCATTCTAAATCTGCTACACTTGGAAACACCTCAGGGAGAGGAACAAATGCCAGCTGCGTGAAGGTTGTCTCCAAGTAGTCTGGCCTGCGTTAAGCCTCACTCTCTCAACCTCACTCTCAAACCTTCTTTCAGTAAAACTGTCCCACCCAATCCCTCTCCCAACTTGCTGCATGACCTTGCTGGAGCACTGTCACCCCCCTACTGGCTTTGTTGTATGTCCTGTGGTGTTGTGTCAGGGAAATAGATGTTTGTGTAAAGTGTGACCTGCCAGTACTTGTCTCTCTCACACACACACACACACACACACGAGATCTAGCCTTTTTTTGTGCAGGGGAATGAGAAATTTGTACACTTGACTATACACTTACAGTGGGGTCCAAAAGTCTGAGTCCACTACCAAGAAATGCTTTTCTCGCACTGAGTATGTTCTTAATGCATGTATATTGAACAGTTAATTGAATCATTTGTTACTTGTGTGTTTTACAGAAACTATCACAGTATAATACTGCTAATGTAGATTAAACAGTAAAAGAACTGTTACATTCACAATAGTTGGCTTTCATCCATGCTGCCAGTATTCTGCTGTATTTGCTAAAATGACAGCACGGTAATGTATTTGTGGATACAATAAAATTCTGGATCTGTGGCTAACAGTAAGAGTGCTGTTAAAAAACACTAATGCACTGGAAACCCTGCTGCCAGTAGTCTACGGTAATCTCCAGTATATACAGCATTGTGCTGTATTTCTGCATTACAGTAACAAACTGTAAATGTAGGTAACAGTAAAATACTGAACAATTCTTGGCAACGCTGCTGTTAGTATTTTACTGTCATTCCAACTGTAAACTCTTTTACAGTGTAGCTAGAGAGGTAGTCTAGGCAATAGTTGACCCTACATTTACCCTAAATCTTTATCTGCCTCCACCTACCACAGCACCTTTGACCCTTAAAGCACCTTCTAGGCTCCTGTTTACCCCTGAATCTCTGGCCCCCGGAGTATCCTCTGGGCCCTTGTCTACCCCATGAGTCCTGGTCCCTGAAACATCTGGAACTCCCAAGGTTACTCCAGTCCCTGCCTTCTCCACAGCGACCAAGCAAGGCCAAAAAAGGAAAGGCAAGAACAGAATGATGAATTTGAGACTCAGGAGATGCAGGTGCTCAACCAGTCAAGGACATGGGAAAAGAGAGATGAAGTGAAAATAGAGTTCTTTACACAGGGCTGAGCTTTCATGAATTAAAAAATCTATATAGACTCTCCCCTAGCACTCTGAGATGAAATTCTTGAGTAGTTCAAAACACACATTGGCTATACATTCATACATGCTCACACACTGGCAGATATCCCAGTCTGCCACAGAGAAACTGTAGAAAAGTACTACATTCAAGTCATTAAAAGTGATTATTTTGGCATTCAATCCTGCGTACTGTAGTGGCTTTTTCCCCGATGGTGTCACAACACACAATCTCTCTCAGTTTAGTGCTGTCCTTTTTCCTAGTATAAAGTGCCCTTGAAAAATAAAAAAGAAGCATTTAAGACAATACGTGTAACGTGTGTAATGAGGATGGATGAGGTATTTTCTGCATGATTTTACCATGTTGTGAATTCATTTAATTTTTAAAGTTAAAGGAAAGCATCTGTTTCAAGAATAAGTGGGTGCCATATAAAATAGCCCTTTGTTTTCTCTTGAAGAGAAGAGCAGCAGCAGGCATGGGTTGCAGCAGATAGCAGGCAGTTTCAGTCTACATTACTCTGCCAATGCACTTCACCAGCAGCAGATATGAAGTACATGTTGAATGTCTCCTGCACAGCTAGGGCCTCTTCAGAGGACTTGTTAGAGCTTCCTTTCCCTATAGGATGCAGTACATGGTTGTTTTCTGCCTCAGAGGTTTTCAAGCTTGTTTAAAATATTTTTTTCCTAAATTAGTTAGCTACTGTCTCAGGAAAATTGTGTAGTGTAATCTTTAAAAGGTCCACTATGTAATTTTAAGTGGGAAACATTTAACCTAAAAAAAAATAGAAAAAAGATTTTCAGAAATGAATAAATAAACTATCCTCCTCAGAGGAAAATTTGGATCTCTGGAAAGACTTGAAGCTGGCAAGCAATAGAGAAAGTAATTGTTTTACTGTTTTGTTCACATGTGCAGGGAAAGCAGATTGTTTACATTACATATTTACAATATAAAGAAGCATCCTTGAGGATGAGTAATTTTCCTCTCAAACTTACATAGTGTACCATTAAGAACAAATCTACCCTGCTAGCTAACATCCATAGCTGTTCCATCACTCACACAATCACCCGCCTCAAACAAATTGCCAAATGTTCTTTTGGCGTGATCAGCTGCAAAAAATGTGTCCTCATTCTGTTGACCTTAGCTCCAACTCTCCCCAACAGGCTGTCCATACTGAGCCTGAACTAGACCTGGAACTGGTTACCATGGAGGCGTAACTCCTGGATTAGTCTGAACTCCCCCAACTGCTATCTAGATGTGAGGATCTCATGCACCCACTTTTATTTTTGTAGCAAAATACAGAGAACTTGCAGGTTGGAATTTATACTCAAGAAAATATGTACGTGTCCAAAATTTGAATTCACAGAAAAGTAACAAATGTGCAAGTCAATATTTAAATGAATGTAAAGCAGCTGCAAACATGTAATGCAATATTTGTTCTTTATTTTGTTGAATACATTTTTTGAGTACAAGTACAACTCAGCGATTGCAACTTATCAAATCTGCTTTTGCAACACCTCAGGTACTGTCTTGCATCTGAGGCAAATCTGCACTCTCACTTTTGCTACAATTATTTCACACAAGTGTGTGAATATTTTCTGTCTACATTCCAACATGCATGTTCTTTGGTGTTTTCTTATTCGTACTTGCTGCTTTTCTTCTCCTGATAACTAGCCAGTGCCAGGGTTTTCTTTAGAACCTGGGATAGGTACATGCCAAGCGATGGCAAAAATGATAATATTAGGAAGATAATATGCTAGAAATGGCTCTTGTTCCCACTTCTTCCCCCACTCCACGTGTTTCAAGCTACTCTGACCTATGCAAACATCTTGTCATGTAGAGTAATGACCAGGCCCTAACATGAATCCAAAAGACTCAGAGGCTACATTCAAATCAATACCTATGTAGCACTCTATAAAATAAGTGTGGGCAGGGCCCTGAGTTCTTTTAGAATAAAGTTCCTCAAATATTAACCCTGAAATCCAGCGTCAATTATCTTCTGTGTTTTAGCTAGTAGATTAACTTCTTTTAACTTAATGTACTACCCTTTTAAGTCAAAATATAAACCTAAATATGGTAAAAGGCTTCCAAATAAAATAATTAAACACCACAAGGAATATGGCTAAAGAAATAATCTCTTATTTAGAAAATATAAAATAAAATGAATGCAAAATAAACAATTGGTGCAACGTACACTTTAAACCCAATTTCTTACAATGCACTCAGAATTCTCTCTCCTTACACAAAATTGGAATCAATTCAATAGTTCTATTGCAAAATGATAATATAGTTTTACCCTAAATACACTTCAAATTCAACAAATATCAGTGGGCCCACACTATAGCACTCACACACATATAGCTGGCAAAACAAATGTTGCAGGCCTGGTGCGTGGCTCGCGTACGTTGGGACCCGAAACGAAATGGTCGCTTCACTCAATAAAATAAAAAGGTACCTGGTGCAGTTCTGTGGGTTTTTGTGATGTGTCAACCCGTCAGTCAGTGTCTATTGGACCTAAGTGTCGATGTCCTTTTTTCCAACGTGGCCAGAGGAACTCTGAGCAGCCTGGCAGCTCAGAGCGCTATCTGGTTGTCTTCAGCGTTTCCTTGTTGAAAACGTATGATTCCACTTGGTTAGCTTTGTTAGCTAATTGGTGGCCTATTGTCCATTCACTCTGCTAATGAATGTACTGTATAGCTTACTATGCTACTTAATTAGCTAGCATTACATACCCAGTGAAACAGCCTAACAAAACTCTGTGTCGGATTCTTCTGCTGCTCATGAACAGGCAAACATAATCTTGTCGCAGAATGTCGACTTGACAGTCCAGGAATTAATCCACAAATTGGTATGAACGTTAGTTAAAAACTTTTGACTTTACTTTTCCAACAAACCCAACGCAGTTCTCCCAACTCTTTGTGGTGAGTCTCCCTCACTCTTGCTCGCCCACCCGCACTTGCTCACTCCCTGATCACGCACGTCTCTCATGCCCACCGGCATCAACCAATGGGAACACACATTATTAGACTCCAGCTCAATTACCAGTTTTACCAGTTACATATAAAAAATTAAAAAAAAAAAAAAACAGGAACTCTTCATAAACTTTTTAACTAAACATTGACCTCTTTCGACTTTATGAACTCTTTATTTAGACTAATGCATAATGTTTACTTTTTTTTACTGGGTTACACCTATCATCCCTAAACCGCACCCCGCATGGACACATTTTTGTGTAAAACTTGCCCAGTGAGAGGATCTTGGAACTGGGAGCACAGATGTCAGAATTCTACAAAGCGTGGTATCCTGGTGGCTGAGTTGGCTAAGGGACATACCATGTGACAGCGACATCCTGGGTTAGAATCTAGTCCAGGGCCCTTGTCACATGTCATCCTTCTCTTTCTCTCCCCCAATACTTCCCAGCTCTCCTCAGTGTTAGCTATCAATCAACAACTCTACAAAACATGTCTCTCTGCTACCTAGAAGTTATGGCAGCTTGCTGGAATGTGGCCGTAGATTTGTGCAGTTGAAAGTTCAACAACTACAATGATTAGCCATTGAGATGTCAGAACTGATGGTCAGGTCTACCTAACATTTTAGCCAAGCACATTATAATATAAATAATAATATAAGCAATAAAATGGGGGGGAATAGAAAATACTAAATAGGAGAATCAGAAAATAGAAAAATAGATAAATGCAAAAATATGTGCCATATGATTCAAATAGCTTAGACACAGTTACATATTTCAATGCAAAGGATACAAATAAGAAAATATTAAAAAATGTTAAAATACTTAAAATAAATGAAACAATAAATGGATTAAAGCTGTGATTTGTGAGCAAAATAAACAAACAAATGATTTGAAGTATAGAGAAAAACTATCATTTATTTGCATACATTTAATGTTTTCCACACAAATAATTTCTTAAAATATCTATATTTGATGCTGGATTATCCTTTTTAAGATGCTGGCACACAGTGGATGTCATAGTGCACACCCTACAGTGCTCTGCCTGGCAGTGGACACGGGTGCAGGACCTAGCTGACCAAATCTCGCTGCCCCATTTGTCTTACTTGCTTTCTTCTTATCACAGTCATTGTCCATGTTGCCATTTCATTGTTTTGTCCTGGTACCTACTGCACGCTCAGCCATCCTGGTGGGGGATCCCTCATTTTTTTCCTAATAAAAGGTTTTCTTGGGAGTTTGGCCTTGTCTTCAGTGATGGTTTGGTGGTAGACTAGGCTAGGTAAGCTTGTTTTGTCTTTTCAATACGCCATTTTGTGTCTTGTACTTTGCTTCTTTGTGCTTTATTTTGTTTACGTATTGTAATTGCATCACTCCGTGATTGATAAGTTAAATCTAGGTTTTGTTCTCTGTAAAGTCCTTTGAGACATGCTTTGTGATGAAGGGCTGTATAAATAAACTTGACTTGATTCTGTCAGAAGGCTCTGGTCACTCACTGTGCCAGTCTGTGTTTGAGCTAAACAACCAGGCCCCATTCACTTCAATTGTTTGTGGAAAAAGCTGAGACAGGACTGTTTGGTGGTTTTATGAACTTTAGTAAGAGTTTCAATTGACATGGGGGTGAGTAGATAATGAACTGTTCCTTAAACCGAGACTGAAGACTGTGCTTTTCCCTGCAATGTGAAAAATGTCTGGTGAAGAAAAACAACTAATGTCAAGGAAGCTCTTTAAGCTATGCCTGGCCTAAAAAATAGATTTACTAGATCCTTTAAAAATCCTTTAAAAACTGCTAAATCAACCGCTTTCATAGCTCTTTTACTCATATTTTAAAAGATCATTTCAATAACAGCTGGAAACATGCAACTTTTAATTTAGCTAAAAAAAATGTACAAGTTTAGGATGGCAGAACATTTCCATTACCTGCAAAACTCCCCAACACCAGACTATCATACTGTGGGTCTCGCCTTTCTCCATCAGTGAAAAAAAAAAGTCTTTCATTACTGGCTGTGGCACCACCTGCTGCTCTGACAATCCCTGTAATCTAAAGATGCCAGCTGCTGACACCTCAATCACATTCACCATCTCCCTTGGAAAAAACCCACTGACCAAGAGAGTTCTGCAAAAACCAATATATCTCCCCAAAGTGATAAGGCAAACTCTCTCTCTCTCAGATGGTAGGGAAATGTAGGGGATTTTAAAGAATGGTAGTCTAATATTCAGATTTGGTCCTTGAGTGAGTGATGAATTCTTGATTGATGGTCCTGTGCGGAGGGGGGGGGGCTGGATGTGGGAGGGATTCAGGATGGTAGACTGGTTCTCCTTGCATCCGACAGCAGCTGCGGCCAATTGAGGCTAATTGGGCAACGGCAGCCTGGAAGTGATTTAACCATGGTGTCTGTCTTTTCCAGTGAATGGGAAAGAGACTGGGAGGAAGCACCCTGTCCCGAGACTGAGCTAGAAAGCTGCAGCCGAGACAGTAATATTATTAAAACAGGGTGGCCTGAGTTCAGTTATTTTTTGTTGATAAATAAAATGGCCGGCAAAACCCTACTCACTGCATCCTGCCTCTATCTGTCACAACCCCAGAGTAGCGAGTCTGCTCCAAAAACATAATTGTAAAAAATGTATGGGGACCTATTATGGAAAACGGCTTATTCCTGGCCCTTCCACATGTTACCATTGACTTTGGTAGCCGAGAAAATGTGAAATCTGGAAGTCCCCCCCTTTTTCTGTAGTTTCTTTTTTCAAAAAACGTTCCAAAGCGGCCTGTAGAAACAAGCCGTTTTGAAAAGGCCCCTGTTTAGTTGTCATAACAGGCCACTATTAGCATACTCCAACCCCTCTCAGAGCATGCCCACCCCCAGGTGAAGAACCACTCCCATTTACTTCGTCATGCAGCTCCCAGCAGCGCCGTGTCTAAGGCAAGATCCCGACACTCCAGTTGTTCTGTTGTAGGATGCAGGCAGCAACATAGATCCCTGCACAGTCTCCCAACACCTGAAAATGCCAGGACAGAGTGGATTAATTTTATGTTTAATTTTTCTATGTGTGTGATGATCACTTCAGGTCAGACTGCTTCAGCAACGAGGGCCAGTTCACAGCAGGATTAGCATCTAAATTGAAGTTTAAAGATGGAGCAATTCCCATTGTACGTGACCCATCTGCAAACTTGGAATCTGTAAGTATCACCATGTTTTGATATTATTTGCAAGTTAGTCTAGTTAGTATATTCGACTACTGGTTAGCTAACGAGCTAGCAGGGCTAGCTACGGGCTTGTTGGCTGTGGAAGAAGTAAGAAAACTAAAGCTGGAGTCAGGACTGATCTTAAAGTTATTTGTTGGGACCAGTGTCTGTTTTATAAGTCTGTCGAACGTGTCCGGCTCGGTAAAGTTTAGCCATTAGTACACTCGCGCTAGGGAGTGGGGGCGACTTGGCCAAGTGTTCGCCTGCGGAGGGGGGGGTTGCGCCACTATGGTAGAAACACACAAAAGCCTTCTATCAGATTTCAATGTAGTACCTGTTGTAGTAACGCGACCGCCCCCCCGCGCAATATAGTATGGCTTGTAGAAATGAAAGACAGTTACGTTGCATGACATTTGCAGGACGAACATGTCCAAGCAAACATTGCCAAAACCCCTATGGTCCACCATACGTATTGGTGGTTCTGGGAATTCATTCATTCGTCGAACAACCTATTGTGAGAGAAACGGTAAGTTTACAGGGATTTTCCCAACTTCATAAAAACTACATTGATTAGACGGAAACAATGTCTTTTATCACAAGTCACCGTTTGGTTACTGTAGTCATATTGAGTCTAAATTGCTATCTAATTCTCAACAGGTGCACTTGTGGGAATTGTGCCACAATGCCAACTGAAAGAGAAAATGTGCTGCAGGGAGATCCAAACGATGACTTGTGATAAAAGACATTGTTTCCATGTAATCAATGTAGTTTTAGATACACCGTAAAGGTGCATCTAAGTACTGTCAAGATGTGGACTGAGAACTACAGGGCCTCTTTGATATGCAACGTATGCTCACACACCCACATACACACAAACACAAGGCATGAAAGTACAATATTACATGGAATTGTTACCATTGAGAAACATTCTGCTGGGTTTTCCTAAGTGGAACCGCCTCAGCTGCCTCTTCCCAGGAGCGGCCGCCATGGTTACGGTAAATTACGGCGTCATGCTTGAGCAGCATGGGAGCTCTGCTCTCCGCTCCCGCCAAACCTTCCAATGAGGCGGCCAATCAGAGCAGTGCTCATTTACATTACCCTCCACGCCCTCAAAAACAACCTGTTCTTTACAATGGAGAAAATGAGAGACTGAAACACATACTACAGAAGCTGGTTTTAGGATTTTTTTAAATATAGACTTAAAAAAACGTCTTGTCTAGACCCCAGGGAACAATTTTAAATAGCCCAAAAAGAGTAAAATATGTCCCCTTTAAGGCATGTAAAGAAACTATAGAAATCAATTGATTCTGGTGATTGAGTAATGAAGAAATAATGGACAGCATAACATCCCAAATGTACAAACAGATTGATAGCTGTGAAATAAAGCTTGTGTACTACTAGACATGAATGCCAATCCAGCATGATTTGCTGCCTCTTGAAAGCCCAACTATACAGTGAAACATGTTTCTGAGTTGTAAATGGATACAATTTGTATTTGGTGAGTCTTGGTCAACCATTCTGAGCAAATCAGATAGTCTCAGTATTCTAGGCATTGAATCTGTTATTGTCTATTTCATATCTTAACCGACGCAAGCATCCACATTTTCTTCATAAAATGTAGCCTTTTTTAGTCATGCATATTCATTCTTTTCTTTTTAGTGCCAGGGGCTTGGGACAGCATGGTGGTATAGTGAGCACAGAGACTGCCCTTCAACCAGAGGATTCTAGCCCCTATTTTGGCAGGAGCATCCACCCTGCTGAAGTGTCCTTGAGCAAGACACTGAGCTCTACAAGCTCCTGGGGCGCTGGTCTGTAGGTGACCTTGCTCTCTTGCCTCCCTGTGGAGGGGCAAACAAAAGACAATTTCCCTATAGGAAAGTGTCACATTCTCATTATTATAACCCCAGTGCTTCCTCACATTGGCCCATAATACAATCATTGTGCTGCATGAAATTAATCACCTTCAACTTGTATTACATGTTCTTTTTGGTAACTTATTCAAAAGATCTCAATAATTCATGAACTCTAATGTAAATGGTTGATAAATGAAACTATGACTAATTTATTATTATTGTAATATGGGGGTTGAAATTGAGATGTTTGTAATTTGATTCTATTTTAAGTGCAGTCTGAACAGTTTGGCTGGAGAGAGAATCATTATTAGTATAAAACATGTCGAAAGGAAATAAGTTAGGTTTATTTCTAATATTTGTCACTTATTACACCCACATTTGTGCACTTCATTTAGGGATCAGAAATTTTAACTACAAACCTTCAATCGCAGTGAGAGAACTAAGAACTATGAAGAAAGAAAGAAAGAAAGAAAGAAATAAGTAAACAAACAAACAAACAAAGAGCTTATAGATGAGGCCGAATAACACTATGCTACTGAATAATTTGTTTGTTTCCCAACATTTCACTAAGCAATGAGACCTCAGTACATCACTCTACCCTGTAAACCTACCACTTTCACCGTGGGTGACTAATTACTTACAACTTGCAGCCAAAGGCCACCAAATGGACAGGCATAATGGGAGTTGATTTCAAGTCATGAAACTCGCTTACCTGGATGCAAACTAATTTCCCTTCTACCCTCCTGTCAATCAAGCTATCACCCAAGCGTCTTTACAAAACATTTATGCACACCATTGCAGCTACTTCCAAAAAAAAACTACTACTGCCTTAGGAACGACACTTTTAATGGGATATTGATTAAAAATGAATTGAGTGCACCAATGGAAACAAGGCAAAGCATGACTATTACAAACTACCTGGGATAAAGAAGGCCTGATCGATGCAGGATTAATTATATTCCTCCCAGAACCTCCACACTACTGCAGCAGAAAACAAACGGCAGCACACCACAACAAATCTGGGGGATATTTTCCCAATAATATCTTTTAATAACAGGTGCACATACATCACTGAGATTAGTTTCCTATTCCCTGCAACTCTTAGTTAAGAGCTTGCAAGGAGCCATTGATTTAATTCTCAGAGTTGAACAGTTTATGTGTATCAAGTATTGCAAAGCAAAACAACAATGCGCGGGGGCAAAGAGAGGGACCTCTCGGCCAGAAAGGCAGGGTCTTAATAGTATGAGAGCACCGGGCCCAGGTGCTTCCAACTATGATGATCAGCACTCCACCCTCCAGGTACCTGCTGCATTATAGAACCAAAAGACATAGAATATGAAAGCAAGGCAGTCCCTGCCCAGAACGTGCTGACCGCTGATTCCCCCAGATAGGCGTCGCTGCTTTACTTGTGGGCAGGAAGGACACATTGCCTGCAGCTGCCAGACGAGTGATGGCCACGACAGCCCTGCCTCCCCATCCTGGAAACACTGGATCTGACGCTGAACGGAACACTACCCTGGTCCGGGAAGAGTCTTAATTTGTTAACTCCCCTACCCAATTGTTCCAGCAAGCACATTAATACCTCCTGGGACCCCCAGCTGCAAGCTTGTTTTACAAAACATGATATCTGTCTAGTGTCTTTCTCTTTTATTCTTTTTAATCCTTGTTTCCTCTACAATGTTTTTTTTGTTTTTTCCCCTTAAGCTGCAATACAGCGTACCTACACCTTGCTCATTACATAATTTGTTGACCAATCACATTCTCGTCCCACCCCAATCTCCTCTATCAGGCGTATCAGGTCTGTTAGTGTGCTGCCAGTTTGACACAGAGAAAAGAGAAAAGGAGAGAAAGGACCGGAGAACACACGTCTAATTAATCACCGACGGCCGGCCTGAGAGCTGTTGGCGGTCAAGTTGCCTCTGGAGGAGTGGAGACACTGGCTGGAGGGATCCAAGCAACCATTCCTGGTATGGACTGACCATAAGAATCTCGAATACATCTTGAACGCCAAGTGCCTCAATTCCCATCAGGCCACGAGGGCTCTCTTCTTCACCAGGTTCAACTTCACCTTATCCTACCATCCAGGCTCCAAGAACACCAAACCGGATGCCCTCTCCCGCCTGTTCCACTCCCCGGAGGACCACAACAACCCGGAGCCCATCCTACCTGCTTCCTGCTTCGTGGCTGCAGTCACCTGGAGGATCGAGTCTCTGGTTAGGGGGGCCCAACGTCTGCATCCTGACCCTGGCAACGGTCCCATCAACTGGCTGTTTGTCACCGACTCCATCCGCTCGCCAGTACTTCTGTAGGCTCACAACTCCAGACTGACCTGCTATCCTGGCGCCAGCAGCACCTTAGCCTTCCTCCACCAACGCACCATGGAGAGGGCCAACTGGGTTCCCTCTGGTCTCCTTCGCCCTTTCCCCATTCCGCATCATCCTTGGTCCCACATCGCCCTGGACTTCATCATGGGCCTGCCCCCCTCTGATGGCAACACCGCCATCCTCACGGTGGTCGATCGGTTCTCCAAATCCACTCACTTTATTCCACTCCCCAAACTCCCATCCGCCAAGGAGACTGCTGGACTGCTCATAAACCATGTCTTCCGCAACCACGGTCTCCCCCAGGACATTGTCTGGGATCGCAGCCCTCAGTTCATCTCCCAGTTCTGGAAGTCATTCCTGGGTGCGACGGTCAGTCTCTCCTCCGGTTACCAGCCCCAGACCAACCGTCAGTGTGAACGTGCCAACTACCTGGAGACTGCCCTGCATTGCCTGACGTTCACCAACCCTACCACCTGGAGCGGCCGCCTCGCCTGGATCGCGTACGCCCACAACTCGCTCCCCTCCTCAGCCACAGGCCTCTCCCCATTTCAATGCTCCCTGGGCTACAAACCCCTGTTGTTCTCCGCCCAAGAGGAGGAGGTTGCCGTGCCCTCCACCCAGGAGTTTGTCTGCCAGTGTCACCGGACCTGGAGTAGTGCACGGGCCGCACTGCTTCGCACCTCCCACAGGTACCAGTGACAGGCAGATCAGCACCTGCCCCCCACTACCAACTGGGTCAAAGGGTTTGGCTTTCCACCAAGGACCTTCCTCTCTGTACCGAATCCCGCAAACTCTGCATGCTTCGGATCCACCCAATCTTTCACGTCTCCCGCATCAAGCCTGTCACCACCAGTCCCTTGGCCCTGCGCATCCTCCCCCCGGCTCATGGATGGCCATCCTGTCTACACTGTGCGTCGCTTGTTGGACATCCTGAGGGGATTGCAGTACCTTATCGACTGGGAGGGTTATGGCCCGGAGGAGAGAAGTTGGGTTCCCGCCAGGG
>OOFE01047015.1:0-17197 GCA_900323365.1 Monocentris japonica
TACTACTACTACTACTGCTACTACTACTACTACTACCACTACTACTACTTCTACTGCTACTACTACTACTACCACTACTACTACTTCTACTGCTACTACTACTACTACTTCTACTGCTACTACTACTGCTACTACTACCACTACTACTACTTCTACTGCTACTACTACTACTACTACTACTACTACTACTACTGCTACTACTACTACTACTACTACTGCTACTACTACTACTACCACTACTAGTACTTCTACTGTTACTACTACTACCACCACCACTACTACTACTTCTACTGCTACTACTACTAACACTACTACTACTACTGCTACTACTACTACTACCACTACCACTACTACCACTGCTACTACTACTACTACTTCTACTGCTACTACTACTACTACTACTACTACTACTGCTACTACTACTACTACCACTACTACCACTGCTACTACTACTACTACTTCTACTGCTACTACTACTAACACTATTACTACTACTGCTACTACTACTACTACTACTACCACTATTACTACCACTACTACTACCACTTCTCCTACAATCTACTACTAACCACTACATCATCGGCTGCTACTCCCTGACTACCAACCTGGGGTCCCTTCTTCATGTCCCAGCCTGCTGTGATGAAGCCGGCCTGAAGCTCCTCCTTGTTTTTGTAACACAGTTCCTTCAGGACTGACGCTGCCGCCATCACCAGTGGAGGGGTCTCCATCTGGATACTACAAGGGGGGGGACAGGTTTTAAGTTAGTAATATACTATTGGTAGTAGAGAGAGAAATACAGACAGGGAGCGAGTCTGTGTATGTGTGTTACATGCGTGTGTGTGTGTGTATGTATGTGTGTGTGTGTGTGTGTGTGGCACCTGTGGAAGGCCAGGTGGAACTTAGCAGTCTTAATGACGGCCTGAGCGTCTGCCAGCGACCCAGCCATACAGCAGAAGATCCGGTCATGAACCTGAATCAGCTTGTTGATGGTCTTAGATGACACATAGCTCCTATGGGGTGGGTTGGAGAGAGAGAGGAAGGGAGAGAGAGAGAGGATGGACCAAGCTGTAATGCAGAGAAATGTCTCAAATCGGATAGATTTGTTGTACATTTGCAGCTGGATGAAGAAGTTGGCTGGGTAGGACTGCTATCCTTTACCCCCCACCACCACCATATCATCTTTTTCTGGTTCTATCTGACCATGCAACCTGCATTTCCTCCCTGGTTTGTATATCTTTACCAGGCACTTCTCTACTGGGCACAATCATGTGAAACCAGGAATATATTGTATTCATCTACTATCTGGGTACTACGACCTTGAACCTTGCACTCTGTACTATCATTTCCTTGTGATGTTGTAGATAGCGACACACTGTTCATTCGGTGCAATGGCTCTGGATAAAAGCATCAGCTAAATGCATGAAATGTTAAAAAGTCATACACTAATCACCATACAGCCAAATAATACCAGTCTCTTTCATGCAGTAAGGCCAAAACATGTCTTTGCACACGCAGATTCAATGGAATATAAAATATTTTGAGTGGCAAGAATATATTTGGGGCGTAGGAAGAAAATGTATTTTATTCATGGGAATTGCATGAGTGATGTTTTTATACTTTAAAGGATTTCTGGTGCTGTGTGTCATCCTGAATTCATCTTGGGGATCAATAAGAATATCAACCAGTCTATCTGCTGCGGATAGACGTTGAACAGAAATGCCAGTTTTATTGTCACAGTATCCTCACCCTCCAATGGAAGCCCTCGAATCTGAACCAATGATGACGCCTCCATCAAAAGTCACAGCCAAGATGGTGGTCTGTGGGAAAAGAGTGGAGAAAACTATCATTAGTTGTTATTTGTTGTTATCCAGCATTATAACTTTTGTTGTGGTTAGCCTAAAATGATGGAAAAGGTGATATTATATAGGGCATACACCCATTCTTATGTCTCACTGCGTTATGGACATTCGTGCAGTCCACTTGTTTCGCCTATGAATGCTGGGACTTGGAGTCCTATGTGGGGATGGCTTTGATAAGGAGGAAATTAACTGAAAATGAAAGTATAGAAAGCTCTTTTCTTTGTTGAAAATTATAGAAATAAACTCGGCGAAAGATAACGTGTAAACATTTCCTGGTACAAAACACGCGTAATGTCGAGACAATTTACTCCCAGGTTGTTTTCATGTTATTCATCAGGTATGGCATCGCCTGTTCACCCGCGAAAGTGATCAATTAACAGAATTTCCTGGTGCAGATTTTAATGGACAGATTATGATACAACAAACTGGTCTGGATGTACTCACCCCTGTGCTGACTCCTTTCACTTGCGAGTCCGTAGAGTGTTTCTCCATTTTTCACCCCAACACCACAGAGAGAAAGGAAAAGCGACAGTCTGCTGCCAGTCAGACGCACGGCGACTCGGAGGAGGCGCAGTCAGCTCCAGTATGGCGCTATCAAATATACTCGAAACTCCTGCGTCCGGATTTAATTTCGACAACGTGGCAAGGTATGCATTTCTATGTGTGTTTTGTCATTAGCTGCCTATAGCGGCAAGAAGCAAATAAAAATGAAACAGGTCTACTTTTACAGTAAGCTTTAATCGGGATCAAAAGTGAAAGTAACTTCTATCCGATTTGAGGCTTTATCAATTTACACAACCAAAGAATAACCTTGACAGCAAGAATACCTTTATTGGAGCACTTTGGCTTTCATTTTAGCTTTAACTTGCTCGGCATCCTTTATTGTTATACCTTTGTTGTTATCAGTATATCAGTACTCTCCATTCCCGTTGCGCCCCCCAGGTGGTAAGAGAGTCACAAAGGAGATGTGCACACAAACGGAAGTAGCCTGTACCACTGCACACACAAAGGTTCAAATATATTTAAGGTATCTATACACTAAAGATCGTTTAAATCAGTCAGAGGTCAGGGTCAGCTACAGAACAGCATCCTGGTAGGGATTCAGTGTCTTGCTCAAGGACACTTCAGCAGGGTGGAGGCTTGTCAGCACAGGGGTGCATCATGACAGCGGCCCCAGTCAGACACTAAGCAACTTCTTCACCCTGCTGCAAATGTACAACTAATCTACCTGACAGGTTTCTCTGCAGCATTACAGCTTGGTCCATCTTCTCTCTCTCTCTCTCTCTCTCTCTCTCTCTCTCTCTACTCTAGAAATTCTGTGTTGGAGGGTTTGCTTGAAGGAAGACAGACACCCAAACCTTTGAAGACAGGCACCACTATAGCAGGAGTGGTGTTTAAAGTAAGTGTTACATGTAAAAGTACAGGCTTATTAGTACAGTGTATGGACACACACAGGCCTGTGCAGCGGGGGTGCTGTGTCAAGATGTCCTTTACCTGGCTTATGTATTGTTTTACACTTTTATATATCAGGGAAGGGTTACTGAGCATGCATGCTCTTTTTCAGCTCCATCGTGTTTCATTCATACAGAGGCCAGTACAACCACAGTCCTCTACTGTTGGCCACTGAGCAGCTCCACTGGTTAGTTGGAGATTCAATGCCTTGCTCAAGGGCACCTTGAGGGTAGTTGTTGAGGATGGGAGAATGTCACTTTGATCCTATCTGTATTTATGTCCTTTGTCACTCTGTAAAAGCACTCTCTGAAGAAAATGTAACTTGACTTAATAGCATCCCAATGTTTCTTTGTTGGTTCAGGATGGGGTGGTGCTGGGAGCAGACACAAGAGCTACCTCCAGTGAAGTGGTGGCTGACAAGATGTGCGCCAAGATCCATTACATTGCTCCAAATATATAGTGAGTGGCACGAGTGCTAGTCGGACACTAGTTAAAGGAAAAATCCACCCTTGGATACTTTTACACTGTCATATGTCATCAATACATGATATCCAATGAATGAAATGTACTATTTCCCTGAACCTGCCTCGTATACTTCAGTGACTGATTTCCTACATTTCCCTTTCAACAATCCCCAGAGAGCTCAACTCGTTGTATTCAGCTGTGGGTTATACGTGCAGGTGGAGAGAGCAATAGTGACAATGTAGTTCGTTTTTCCAGATGAGAAAAGACAGAACAATGTTGTGGTTTGTCATGTCTGCTTGTTCAAATTAAAAAGAAGACTTTGAAGAAGAAGACCAGCGACAGATCTGTTTTGATGCAAGCTGTGGCTGCATTGCATTCTGGTCTATCTTGGCTACTGTCGGTGGAGAAATTGGTCTCTCTCCTCCGATGGATTTCTCCCTTGTATGGTTACCAAAACCTCTCTGTTTCTGTCTCTTTTTCCCCTCTTCCTCTCTCTCTAGTTGCTGTGGAGCAGGTACAGCAGCAGATACCCAGAAGACCACAGACCTTCTCTCCTCCAACCTCACCATCTTCTCTCTGAACAGCGGGAGGAACCCCCGCGTCGTCATGGCTGTCAACATACTACAGGACATGTTGTACAGGTGTGTGTGGGCATGTGGGTTGTGTTGATCGTGTGTTTGCGTTCGTGTGTGTACAGTCTTCACTCTCGCGCATGTGTGTGTGTATGTATGTACTGTGCATGAGTGTGTGAATAGACACACCCATGCCAATTTATATCTAATTGTAATTGTGAATGACGTTTATCAAATGTGTGCATGCATCTAAAATGGCAAGCATGTTCTTCCTCACCTGCAGTAGATTTGTTTCCCACTGGATAGTTTTACCTCTCTTGTCTTCAGGTACCAGGGCCAGATCGGGGCCAATCTTATACTGGGAGGGGTAGATTGCACTGGGAACCACCTGTACACAGTGGGGCCTTATGGGAGCGTGAATGAGGTGCCTTACCTTTCAATGGGTATGCAACACACGGTTTGCCCTCAAATTACATTCTACATTTACTTTTACCCCTGGTACATATGTCTTATATATCTTGTATATAAATGGTATTATATAGATTAAAGAAGTAGTCAGCAAGATTCTTGTTATTTTTATTTTGGTGTCATCATTGCTGTGGTGTTGGATTTTCTGTCGATGAAGTTGGAGTTTCTGTGGGCGGCGCTCTAGCTACCCAGTTCTTCTATTTATTCCAAACAAACTGGAAACGTAAAGCGCATCACTTCCTGCGTGCCAGAGAATTTTCCTGACCTGGATAGAGGTTGAACCACTGTTATGTTATATCAATCAGCAGGAGAGGGTAGCAAAATGGACATTTATTTATATGAAAATGCTGCAGATTATTACTTTAAGTCCCATTACATGTTATTTATATATAAATGACATCATGCATTTGCTGCTGTTACATATTGTATTTACACACAGACTACACCCAGTCTCTTTGTGTTCATGTAGGATCTGGTGACCTGGCCGCCCTTGGGATTCTGGAGGACAGGTTCAAACCTGACATGGAGGTAAGTCTCCTCAACAGCCACTCATTCATAAAAGGTTGTGCTATGTAGGGTTTACCAATAATGTGGATCTAGTCTTATTGGACTTATCCAGACAGACTACTGTCATCAAAGAAGTATTTATTGAAGGGTGTGCACTCTTATGTAACCAATGCATTTTAGTTTTCCAGCGTTAACTCGTGTCAGACATTAGTAGCCTTGATTTTGCTGGTTATTACATCCAAAATGTGAAAATGAAAAAGTCTGATTTAATACATTTTCATTACGGGCATCAATCAACATTTGATAGGGTGTACAGACTTTTGATATCTGTTGACCTTGGATTTTACACTCACCTGTCTTCTTCTCTTCTTCCCTCTGTCTGTCTCTGTCTTCTTCTACGTCTTCCCTCATAATCTCTTGGTTTGCCCAGCTGGAGGAGGCGAAGGACCTGGTGCGTGATGCCATCCATGCGGGCATCATGAGTGACCTGGGCTCAGGCAACAACATCGACATCTGTGTGATCACCAGACAAGGAGTGGACTACATCAGACCCTACCAGGGGTCAGAGTATAAAGACGAGAGGTAATATCGATTGTCATTTGTTCAGTCTGCTGCTCAGAGCTCAATAGTCATTTTTAAAGTTTTAAAAAGTGGCAGGGTATGTATGTTTTTTTTTATGTGGAATGGAAACAAGCTCCTGTCCAGGATAATGAAATGAATTGAGTTGAGCTGAACTAAACTGAAGGTCTCTCTCCCCCTCCCCCTCTCCCAGGCAAAGGAAATACAAGTACCGTCAAGGCACCACACCAGTTTTGACTGAGAAAATAGTCCCCCTAAAGCTGGATGTTGTAGAGGAGACTGTGCAGCGGATGGATACAGCCTGAGCCACATCGCACAATCACCACACACACAAAATCTCATTCAGCAGTAAAAGGAGAAATGATTAAACTTTTTGCAAACAGGGAAATGGACTGTCAGAAGTTTTATTACATTATTATAGGATTGTGAACATCATGAGTGAAACATCATAAACATTTGATCCATAGTTCTACAGATGTGTCCAGCGTAGAAGTTGTCAACAGAGAAGCTACGTGGTTTCTGCACTACAGCTACAGCTTTTGCTCCACCTGGCCACTGTAGTGAGAAGACTGTAAGACATTTTTCAACATGCAGTGTAACACTTGCTAGCTTGTCTAGTGTCACCAAGATACAAAAACAACAACTTTTATTTGCACGAAATTCAATAAAACATTAGTAGGAAGGAGGCACTTTGAATTTTACATTAATAAAGAAATCTCAAAAAAGGAGTGTCAGTATCCTTTAGGCTTGATATCTGTTCACTCACAGAACATAAACCTAGGGAGTACAAGTGTACAAGTCAGAAGTGCTCATCACACAAAGACAAATGTGCATCAGTGCTTTTGGCCCACACCTCTAGGCTCTATTAGTCAACTGAACATAGCAACATAGACAAACTCTACAACAGAAACAGACTCAAGTTTGATGGCTGACCCTAAACAAAGCAGTGACTCCCACATTTCTGCACAATACAAAACAAAACACATTTAGAAATAACAAAATATTGGTCATTCAAAGTTAACCTGGTCATTTAAAACACAGGGCAGCATCAAAAGTAAATACCTGTACAAGTACCTGTAAATACCTGCAGGGTCATACCCTGCCCGGCCTCAGGACTTCTGCCCACCGCACAGCCTACAACACCACAAGCCCAGCTACAAGCATCTTATCATGTTGGTGGCAAAAAAGTGTTTGTGTACCAATTAAGGGAGGGGGGTTATAAGTTGCACGTGTCCCATCAAATTCACTCCCTGCCAGAAACACTGGAACACACCTTTGGTTCCGCTATCCTACAGTAATGCTGAATAGTCATTGAATAAAATCATTTTTACAAACAACTCTGAAGTAGTTTCGTTGTTCAACACTTGGGAACTATTTATTGGCACACTGGGATAGTATAACTGTACAACAGCCATGTACTTCCTACTATAATAGACCTATTGATCTGGGGGCCACTAGGCTACTGCGTTGAATCAGTGGTGCAAATGTGTCCCTGCTGGCCTCCCTGCTAGCCTAAAACCTGAGTGCTGCATTTCTGCTTATCAACTGATGATAGAAACGGCAACGCTCTCCTATTGGCTGATACTGTTACGTTGGATATCATGGTGGTTTCAATACTTTCACCAAGTAACTTTTTTAAATTTTAAAAACTGGTTTATCGTTAAACTTCATCAGTTATTGCTCGACTCTGAATTGCTGACGGGTTCTGCATGCCGATCTGAGAAAGAAAGACTAGAAAGGCGACATCAAATTCACTTTCACTTTCGATGTCTTTGACGCCAACAAGGAAATTGTTCTTGATGCATCAGTCACAAGCCAATCTCGAGCTTTCCTCCCAAATTCTGCTTTCTACTTAAAATATAATATTCACTGTGTTTTGATGATGGCCCTTTTCCATGTGAGTGGTTATAAGCCTTATTCTGAACTCCGCGGACAGATTCTTGGAGCGGGACAGACGCATCTCATCGACCGACCCAATCACTTCGCTTTCGGGACCAAAACTCAGGAATTCGCTGTGCCATCGGGTGTAGACGTGAGTATCATTTTACTAAGTTTTGGTAATAATATACTGAATCATGTGCAGTAAATCTTCTACAGGCGTGAAGCGTCCGTCAAGTTATTTTACGCGTCTGTTGGTTTCAGTGTGTGTGGCGCGTGTGTGTCTAATGAAACGTTATATCTGCATTTGTTTTCACTAACTCTGGCGACTGTCAACCAGTGTCAGGTTATAATAGACATACGAATCTCAATTTCTCTATGACACACACGCACGAACGCACGCTGTACAGTGCCATTACGCACCACCAATCTCTGTTCCCTTTGGTTTCCACCTTCATTTTAGCCCTCGGGGTTTCTCAAGTCCTGTAGCCGTGATGGAGGAGTGTGTATAGACCTCAACCACGGAACGACCACCCTGGCCTTCAAGTTCAGACATGGGGTCATCGTGGCAGTGGACTCCAGAGCCTCAGCTGGCAGCTACATAGGTAACACCACCACCAGACACTGTCAGGGTCCCTATACTCAGGTCTGGGAAGTTTTGGAAAAGTATGGAAAAATCATTTGATCATTTCCAGGCCTGGGAATGGTTAGTAATTGCCCACTGTATATCATACTGAACACCAGACAAATCTTCAAATTCATTTAAGAAATGAGGGTCTGGAAAAGGTAAAAACATGAAAATGAGAACACCAAGTGCAACCAAGGTGTTGTGTAGCCTGTGACAGTAGATCGTAGCTGTACTGGCTCCAAAGATCTTGGATATAGTCATCTGCAAGTGCCATCGTCCCAGGAAGTTGCCGTGGTACTGTAATACAACTTCTACATAGTATAGTATTCTCTAGACTTTAGTACAAAGTAGGGCTACATGCTGAATGAGGTTATTTCCAATATCTGCGCTATCACACAACATCATATCCTTTTTCAAATCAGACGTGGCCGGGCTTGATATTGAAGCCCTTTGCAATGTGTATATCGGTTCATATCACCATGACGATAAAAAAAGAACATATATCGTGCAGCCCTAGTACATAATATATTACATAATTGACATACTTTGACGCCTGTAACCTCTTTCCCCTCTCTCCATCCCCAAATGTCATCACTCCTTCTTCCACATATGCTGTGGCTCTGCAGCATCAAAGGAGGTCAACAAGGTGATTGAGATCAACCCCTACCTGCTGGGAACCATGTCAGGCTGCGCTGCAGACTGCCAGTACTGGGAGAGGCTTCTGGCCAAAGAATGCAGGTCTGTCATTTTGGCTGTCTGACTATATGTCTTTTCTGTTGTTTTTGTCTGTTTGTTTCTCACTATGTTAGTTTGTTTATCCCACCAGTCGTTCAGTCTGTCTATCGCCCAGTGCTGGCTATTTGGCTATTTCTACTGAAACACACAAATATAAAGGCACATATAAAGGTGTGCCTTGATGACCAGCTGGACCACTCTGGGCTCTCTCCACCTGCTGATCAATGCTCAATCACCACAGTGCTTCCCCTCCCCTTCCCCTGTGTGGAAGAGCAAGTCAGCGACTGACATCTGTGCCCCCAGTCTATGGATCACTTTGAAATTAAAGGTGATATCGATCATCCACGTGTTGGTGGAGACACTGGGTGTGACTGGAACAGAGGGCGAACCAACACTCTAGGGGTAGGGTGACAACCACCCACTTGATCGTTAGACATCCCTGTTCTACAGGACAAAAGGGAGAGAGAAGTGAGGGGAAGCTGAAGGAGCGTTTCCCACAGAGGGCCTGTTTAACTCTCTGAAACGTCAGCTGGAACTGGTCTGTCCACTTGACTGAACCTGTGGGACATTTCTGGGTCAGGTTGGCTGAATGAGTGAGAGGGTAGGATTGGCGGACTAATCGATTGATATCCATTATTACTTCCTCCAGGCTGTACAAGTTGAGGAACAACCATAGGATCTCTGTGTCTGCTGCCTCCAAGCTGCTGTCTAACATGATGCTGGGTTACAGAGGCATGGGCCTCTCCATAGGCAGTATGATCTGTGGATGGGACAAACAGGTACTATAATGCGGAGCAGAGGGCCTCATATTGTGCTAGGTAGTTTCAGCAAAGCAATCTGATTGGTCAAAGGCATTGTTAAAGCCGTGCTGCTAATTCCCATGAAGCATTGGTAGCCGTGCTTTATAAATCATGGAATTTGTTGCCTATAAACCTCCTTTGGTAGTAAGGGGGCTTTTCAATAGCATTGTTGCATTCTCTTATTTTTTATTCTCTCTTATTTACAATACTGTAAAGAGGATTTTAACCACTACATAAAAACCACAATAGCTGAGGGTTCATTCTTTACTAATATTATAGGTTATGGGGTGATGCTGATCGCACAATCACAGAAGTTAGTGCCCTTATTGGCACAATCGGCACACTCACAGTGGCTGGTGAGTTTGGAGACTTAACAGCTATGTGGCCTGTACAGCCTATAATGTGTATGAACTGTCCAGGGTCCTGGTCTGTACTACGTGGATGACAATGGGACGCGTCTGTCTGGCCGGATGTTCTCTACCGGCTGTGGGAACAGCTACGCCTACGGTGTGGTAGACAGCGGTTACCGGGAGGACATGACGGCAGAGGAGGCGTACGAACTGGGCCGTCGGGGCATCGCTCACGCTACACACCGGGACGCCTACTCTGGTGGGGTGGTCAACAGTGAGTATGCTCTGAAAATGGTCCCAAACATGAATCTCCCACTCATGAACCACAAACAAATGATCAAAGTATGTAGACGGTAATCATTGTTTTTTTTTGTGTGTGTGTGTTCATGTGTGTATGTGTGCATGCGTGTGTGTGTGTGTGTGTGTGGTTGCTCATCTGTTTGTGTGTGGCTGTGTGTGTGTGTGTGTGCATGTCTGTGTTCATCCAGTGTACCACATGCAGGAGGACGGCTGGATAAAGGTGTGTAAGGAGGACGTCTCAGAGCTGATCCACCGCTACAGGAAGGGCATGTTCTGAGTCTGACCCCAGATCAGATCAACCTTGGCACTGTTTGAGCAACTTTCATAAATGAAGGGTTCCAAGAAGAAATATCCACCATGTAAACCAAGTGACATAACCACTTGATTGATTGACAAAAAGTAATGGTAAAACAGATCATGGTACTTTATAAAGGAGAGTGGGTAACTTAAGTCCTTTGTTGTACAAAATAAAGTGTTTTTCAAATAAAGTCTTTGTTATTTGGGTCTAGGGAATAAATCTTTTGGCGGTTTTGTCAACCAATGATATAAGTTACTATTGCTTAAAAAGTACCAAAGGTTGTTTTAATGTTGTGCTATCATTTGGTAAGAGAAAGTGTAACTTTTTTCAAATGGTGGATATCCCATTTTGGAAAGTTTCTTAAAGCAGAGTGTCTTAAAGCAGAGTGCGAGGAAGGGTGTGGTCCGATTCTGATTCTAGATCAGCATCCAATGTCAGAACATGACAGAACCATTTCTCTCCCAAGTCGAACATTTAGAAATGCAACCAGCCGTTCACAGCCACTGCTGGCTAAGACCCGAGGGTGCGTGTCACCTGAAAGCCCTCTATATTTTGCAGTTGAACAATACTGTGAGTAGGTTCTCTCTTAAAGCTATATGCTGGTAGACCTCTTTCATGTGTTCTTCAGTTCAACCACCAATGCTACCACCACTCACCGACTTTTGTTTTATCAACACAGTCTCAAAATCTTGCTTCTAAGGCAAGGCCATGTATACCCTGGCAACAAATAAAGACCGTTTTTTTCAACTCACTGCTCTGTCCTGTAATGATTAGCTTGGACTGATATTGCTTCATGATATAAAGTGTCAGGTCTTGTCTTGCTGTCAACTTAAATTCGAGGAGGAGGGCACATGACAGACGAAGATACATTCAAAATAATAGTAGCATACAATTTTCTACATGCTACATTTGTAGGTGTGTCGTCTGGTCGTCTGGAAGTGCCAAACCTTATCGAACAATGTACTCCCGCCTCTTGCTGACAGCTAGAAAAGAATCTGTCCCAAAGCTGCTAGGTGTGATTTCAATCGGCAATCAAATTGACTGATGTGCGTCTACCAGGGGGGCTTGGCATAACGTGTGAACCCCTAGCATTGAAAGAGCACTTTATCATTATTGCTATTGTTATTTTTGTTGTAATTATTGTTAAGATAGTGCTTTTGTATTTACACTATTATATAAATGACTTTCATAATTACAGAGAAGTCTGTAGCAGGGCAACAATGGTTTGTAATACAATACAGTACAAGCTTTGCTTCATCACGTGGACGTGATATGAAAGGAACTGTAAAGGCGACAGCTGTGATGTCATCTGTTTCCATGCAGAACTCAGCGCCGCAGGTTTTCCCCCAGCAGAAACAGGTCGATCAGCTTTATCCTCATCGGTCTGTGTGGATCTGGTATCTGGTCACACCTGACACTGGACTTTTTCCAGAGAATTACCAATGGAAAAGTATTACTTGCTAACAATGACATTTTGTCGGCACTGAATCAAATGTGATGACACTGAGAACTTGAAGCAGCTAGTTGTATATACACTCATTTATAGTAATATAATAAAAGGATATCTATAATAATAACTACAGGATGATGCTGATTATTATTATGTTTAATACTGCTAGGATAACTTACAGCACATTGAAGCTTTGTGTGTGATAAAGTTATGATGATCTTGACTTGGGAGAGTCAGGAAGTTTGAGCATTTACCTTGACATATAAAATGTATGGTGTCATCAGTTGCCGGGCAGGATTCAGTGTGACAGGTTTTTCTAAGGGGAAAACCACAGCAGCCTCAATGCATACAGCGTGAAGTGAGTGCTGATCTAGGACCTGACAAGTCTTTTAGATCCTAAAAAATGAGATGGCCGTGAACAAGACTATTGTCCCTACTGGGAAATATGGCTTGCAGCAAGACATACGCCACAATACATATTGAGCAAAAATAAAACTGACACACATACAAGAGAAATTCAAAGGAAAAATGGAAAGAGATTGAACCTATTAGCTGAAAGGCGTGGCTGGGACAGTATGATGATGTCAGCTTTGAGCAGGACCTGTTAACATCAACCCTGGTCTCCATCCAGGGGATGGATGTGGGGACGGTCGGGTCCTACAAGTACCTGGGAGTTCACCCAGACAACAAGCTGGACTGGGCCTGCAACACAGAGGCCCTGTACAAGAAGGGCCACAGCCGACTCTACTTCCTGAGGAGGCTCAAGTCCTTCAACATCTGCAGGTCTCTGCTGCATGTTCTACCAGTCGGTTGTGGCCAGTGTCATCTTCTTTGCGGTGGTGTGTTGGGGGGCTAACACCAGGGCCAAGGATGCCAACAGGCTGAACAAACTGATCAGAAAGGCTGGCTCTGTTGTGGGCATTAACCTGGACACCCTGGAGGAGGTGGCAGGGAGAAGGATGCTGGCCAAACTGCTGGCCATCATGGATAATGTCTCCCAGCCCCTCCATGACATGGTTATGAAGCAGCAGAGCTTTTTCAGCCATAGACTGATCCCACCACGGTGCAACAGAGAGCGCTACAGGAAGTCTTTCTTTGCCATCAGACTTTCTAACGCCTCCCCTCTACAGCTCAACTGAGTTCAACATTTATCACCTAGCACCCTGCACTTTCATTCCCTTTCACATTCATTCATTGCCATTGCCCTGCACTTTATCCACCTTATCCATTCCCATTCATCCTCATTCACTGCCCTGCACTTTATTCATTCACTTTCACTTATTGATTGCCCTGCACTTCATTCCCCTTTCACATTCATTCACCCATTATCATTCCTTAACTCTGTATACATGTACCCTCCGTTCATTCGCTCTGTGTATTTATAAGTAGTTTTTTTTTTTGTATTTAGTTTTTTAGGCATTTGTTTTTTGTATTTTGTACCTTGCCTTTGTATTTTGTGCATTCTTTGATACTGTTATGCTGCTGCAACCCAAGAATTTCCCCCCGTGGATCAATAAAGTATCTATCTATCTAAAGTATCTATCTTTACAGTCATGCATTTCAACTGCACTCACAGATAGATAACAAGTATACTGGATTTAAAAAAAGAGCCCGACTCTTGGAATATTGGGAACTTTATTGAAAAGCAAATCAGCGGTACAAAGGAAACATCAGTGCAACCGAGTTTGACATTCCTTGAGGAAATCCAAAAGCAAAACACATTTTGAGCATCCGATTCATTCTCTACATGTTTTCATCAACTAAATGACGTCCCTTCAACCGGCCTAATTCAAATTAAGATAAAATGTTTAAAATCACACATAAAAAGAAATAGAAATGAAGCAAAGAATTCTCCAAATGCAGCAAAACATCAAATATACACATTTTATCTGCTTTTATCAGCTTTTACCACATTTAGTCTCAAAGAAAGAATATCTACATTACCAGAAAATCAATCAACTCTGTTCAACCAAAGAAGTATTTTGTGAGTGTGTGTGTGTGTGTGTGTGTGTACATTTGTATTTGTATCATCAACTTGGATTTAAGAAGAAAAAAACTGCCAGAAACATTGAGCGGTAACTATCAAGGATTTATGTTGTATGATTACTCAAACCTAAAAAGTTATTTAACACAATGGCAAGTACACAATGATAAAAAACTGATTTTTCCTTCAGCAGTTATTTTTTGAAAAAGCAAACAAACTTGATAATCCTCCCTAATGTGTTCCTCTATCATGTGACCTAACATTTTATCACAGGAAGTGTCTTTTTTTAAATCATGGATATTGTTCATGTATTGATAAACCAATAGTACATCCGTCCTTCTCATCTTCTCATCCACAATATGAATTGTGAATCGTTCACAGATTCCCTCCTGATTATTTTTATACATCATGAATTTGTGTCTCATGATCATTTACACTCGACATACAGAAACTTTATGATCAGGATTGGGAAGGTTGTTTTCACAATACAAGCCAGTACAGGTTTTTTTCCAACCTTTATTTACACAGGGAAAGTTGAATCAGAACACATTTGTTTCTCATTCTCTTTTCCTGCCCAAATATCTCCCAGCCAGTCGTGGGATTCGATCAATTTGTGCCAATTTACACACTCAGTATTGTTACAATAAGTGTTACTGTCATCATCTACTGCCACGATTAACTCATATTTCATGTTTGTGAAAAAATGTCAACGTCTGTGTTTTTATAACCCTTTTGAGTATGTTTGTTATTACTGGTTTCATCTGTAAATGCACTGAATTACTGAACTTTTTTTGTAATCCGTAACTCCCCAAGCCTGTTTCTAATAATTGATGAACGATCAATAACCCACTTATTCCCAGTTTATAGATGAAAGGCTGAGTGAGAGCGCTTCCACTTGCTCCAGTGCACAATTTGTCCACAAATCTGAAGAGACAGAAATAAAGCACAAAAATACTTCAGCTTATACATTTGAAGAGTTCATTTCCAAAACCCTTCACATCCATTTCAGTTGATAAAATACCGTTACCTGAAGTTCATCTTTCAAATCTTCTACAATATTAAAGATCTAGTCAGTAAAAGTGTTTTCATTTTGTAAACCAATGGCTTCATTGACCTACGATGCTTAGAAAAGTACCATCATTTGTTTTAACTTTGTGCTAGAAAACATTTTAGAAAAGTAGGTGTCACTTTTTTCAGATTTCTTGATAACCCTGCTTTACTTTTAGTTGTTAATATTTTGATCAAAGTTTCACATCTACAAAATGACTTTGGCAATCAATTGACAATCTGAGTGTCAATAAAGCTTAATGCTGTAAAGTTGAATGTGACGTCATGAAGTTTAATGTTGAAGAATGTGGTCTTTTTACATCATTTCAGACAACTTTGTTTAACTAGAGGTGTGAACAGTGTACATCACAGCAAGTACCACTTTGTCTGCCCAAATGGAAGTAACTTACTCTCTGAGAGGTGGTCCGATTGGCAATCAGGCTACTGGATTGAGTTTCTCAGAGAGCTCAGAGGCGGTGTCAGGGGCTGTAAGGTCAGGAACCCACTGTTAGTATACTCATCCTGCACCAAGCTATCGTTGCCTTTCATGAACAGCAAATACTGGAGGAAAATGTCCTGATGAAGTTCATTCACACAATACCTAGAAAGCTTTCTCATCGTTAGCCATGAAATGTAGTGAGGTAGCCGAGTATTTTATGTACAAGTTACAACTGATATATAGAGTACAAGTCAGATCAGCTGAACACAAAGTAAAAACAAAGTCTACTTACAAGCTGGGGGGCATTTGGCTGAAAGACAAAAACAAAGGATTCCAGTTGTCAGTTGTAAATGTCACAATATGTTTTGTCATCCTCTCCCACTGAATCCTCTTCCCTCTCCTACTCACTTGAATTGCTCTCAAAAAATCCCTTTTTAGCTCTTACTTGATTTCTTTTCGTAGCACTTCTCTGTTAAATGACCTCGATCACAGTAATGTATTATCAGAAATGATACGAAGTTCAGCTTGTTCTACTTTTGCACTTGCCAGTCTGGATGAGAGCGTCAACTCAATGCCTGAAATCGACACCAAAACACCAAATCAATCAAATGAGAAAACCCTTTGATTTGACTCCCTCACCTTTCTTCTTTTTGTAAAGTGTGACTCCAACGGCAGCGATCATGATGAGAGCGAGAACAGCCACCGCAACAATGATGGGGATGGTCACGTTGCTGGACTCCTCTGGTGAGCAAAACCAAAACAATCAAAGACATCAGAGCCTGTACAGATGAAGGAGGTTGATCCATCCATCCATCAATGGAGTCATACACACATTCATCCAGTCATCAACTATTTCCACCTGCTGATGTTGGTTTGCTGCTCTCTATGAAGATGGACCAACACACTGTGGTCAGTACAGTTATTACAGTATACTCTCTATCAGTTTGTCTTTCGTGCTGAGGCAGGGTATGTGGAGATTTCAGAAAGACCAATTTTAGAGGCAAAATTTGAAGACCTTCTTAACGCTACTGAGAATTTCATTTTACACCAAGAGACTTTTTAAGGATGTGCAGATACCCTGTTAGGGTCACATGATCCAAGCAGTGATCCTGGGGTGAGATGCATGGATGGGTTCAATACTGACCTAAACCTCAGTTGTTGACTAGAGGCAGACTGACTAAAAAGTACTGAGCCCATCGTTGTGCAACTGACCCCTGGCCTGAACATTGAAAGTGACATGTTGGGATTTCCCACCTCCATCAGTTGTGATCAACGTCTTTCCCCAGTTGGTCTTGATCACTGCTCGGTCCAGTTTGGTGACGATGTCTTCCTGGACACCAGAGTGCTGAACCACACAGTCGTACCTCCCCCAGTCTCCAGGTTTGA
>OOFE01047016.1:3168-28045 GCA_900323365.1 Monocentris japonica
AGCGTGAGATAAATTGAGGGCCCCGATCGGACACCACGTCCAGGGGCAGCCCATGGATCCTGAAGACGTGCAGAATGAGAAGCTCAGCAGTCTCCTTAGCAGAGGGCAGTTTGGGAAGGGGAATGAAGTGGGCAGTCTTGGAGAACCGGTCGACTATGGTGAGGATGACTGTGTGCCCATTGGATGGAGGTAGCCTGGTAACGAAGTCCAGGGGGATGTGGGACCAAGGACGCCAGGCCACTGGAAGGGGACGAAGCAGACCTGAAGAGGCTTGGGTGGAAGACTTGTTACGGACTCAGGTTGAGCAGGCAGAAACAAAAGTGCGGGTATCACTCACCATAGTTGGCCACCAGAAGTGTCCACGGAGGACGGCTAGGGTGCGGCTCACCCCAGGATGGCAGGTGAGCTTTGAGCTGTGGCCCCACTGGAGTACCTGAGAGCGGACGGTGTCGGGGACAAACAGGCGATTGTCAGGGCCGTCTGGCTGGAGGTGCTGGGCCTCCCTCACCATGGACTCAATCTTCCAGGTGACCGCGGCCACCAGGCATGAAGCAGGCAGGATGGTCTCAGGGCTGGAGTGGTCGTCCTCCAAAAAAAGCAGTGGGAGAGATGCATCAGGCTTGGCTTTCTTGGATCCTGGACGATACGACAGCATGAAATGGAAACAGGTGAAGAATAAGGCCCAGCGCACACACACACACACACACACACACACACACACACACACACAGACCAATACAGAGAGACAGGAACACTAGGGAACAGGGGTAGAGGAGGATGCAGGCTAGGCAGTTGTGACAGATCCGTTATTAGAAAACAATATCATTTTTTAAAGGATATATTTAGTGGTATTTTAATTTTGAAAGGGTGATATAGAACCAGTGAAATTGAATGAATTAAATGTATTCTAATAATAAAATGTGTTATGATTTCTCTTTGTGATTTTCTGAAGTTTATTTCTAGTATACAGAAGATTCAGCTGAGGGTATTAAACATTACTTCAAATTAGCATGGCTTGTTTTCCTTCTCATTGTTTGTCAGGATCATTTGTTTTTATTTTGGAGCGGGTGTGTTAGGAAACTGAAACATCATCAACGCCCTGAGTTCATTCATGCCAGCCGTGGGTGATTTCCATTGGCTAAAAGCATGTGGCTTTGTGACGTGGTGAAAACTAATACCTTAACTTTCCAGCAGAGCCGGATGGCATCATGTTACCAAATTCAGGCTCAGACCATGAAGAATTCAACAGGTAGGCAAGGCCAGCTGCCATCTGTGACTGCTCCTATGTTTACCATCACAAGATCAAAATAGTAGTGTTTAATAGAGTACATCAGGTACAGAACGGTTCCCATAAATAAGGAACTAGCTTTATTCCTAATTAAAAACAGATCCCAAGTCACAACTTCAGATATTTAGGCTATTTTTCAGTCAAACACCAGGGAAATACTGACAAATGAATATGAACTGCTCCCACATAATCGCCTGTTTGGATGCATACACATGCTGAAGGCTAGTATGAGGACAGTGTTGCTTTGAGAAACACTGGCAGTGCACATCAGGGGTGAAACAGGAGAGAAGCCTTGGACTTTAAAGCCTGACTGGCCCATTTAACATATCTGGGGTATTTTTCCTCTCTGCCTCTCTGGTACAAAACACTGATATAGAATAGAATAGAATAGAATAGAATAGAATAGCTATGATAACTTTCATAGAGAGGCTGTGTTACTGATTGTGTTACTGCAATCGCATCACCCTAAACGCAGCATAGGTTTACAGACAAAAATGACAAAAATGAGACATCCCAAGTTCAAGTTTATTTGTCATATGTTGAAAAACAGACAGCATCTTTTTGATTGTGGATGTTGGGATCTCATCACATTTTGTCTTACTTTTCAACACATTGTTTCTCCTGTATTAACATGTTCAAACACGTGTTGTTGAAATTAACACAACACACCTTGACACACCCATGTTTTGAAAAATGACACAGTGGTGTGGTCCAGGGAGGGAGGTAAATAATCACTTCTAGTTCTCACCACCATATCTAAATGTATATATTCTGTTATTGTACTATGTATTTTATGTGCCTTGATACAGTATACACCGATCAGCCATAACATAAAAACCACCTGCCTAATATTGTGTAGGTCCCCCTTGTGCCGCCAAAACAGCTCTGACCCGTCGAGGCATGGACTCCACAAGACCTCTGAAGGTGTCCTGTGGTATCTGGCACCAAGAAGTTAGCAGCAGATCCTTTAAGTCCTTTAAGTTGCAAGGTGGGGCCTCCATGGATCGGACTTGTTTTTCCAGCACATCCCACAGATGCTCGATCGGATTGAGATCTGGGGAATTTGGAGGCCAAGTCAACACCTTGAACTCTGTCATGTTTCTCAAACCATTCCTGAACAATTTCTGCAGTGTGGCAGGGCGCATTGTCCTGCTGAAAGATGCCACTGCCATCAGGGAATACCGTTGCCGTGAAGGGGTGTACTTGGTCTGCAACAATGTTTAGGTAGGTGGTACATGTCAAAGTAACATCCACATGAATGCCAGGACCCAAGGTTTTCCAGCAGAACATTGCCCAGAGCATCACACTGCCTCCGCCGGCTTGCCTTCTTCCCATAGTGCATCCTGGTGCCATCTCTTCCCCAGGTAAATGACGCACACTCCCCGCCTTCCACATGATGCAAAAGAAAACGTGATTCATCAGACCAGGTCACCTTCTTGCTCCATGGTCCAGTTCTGATGCTCATGTGCCCATTGTAGGTGCTTTCGGTGGTGAACAGGGGTCAGCATGGGCACTCTGACCGGTCTGTGGTTACACAGCCCCATAGATGCACTGTGTGTTCTGACACCTTTCTATCATAGCCAGCGTTAGCTTTTTCAGCAATTTGTGCTACAGTAGCTTTTCTGTGGGATCAGACCAGACGGGCTAGCCTTCGCTCCCCACGTGCATCAATAAGCCTTGGGTGCCCATGACCCTGTCGCCCTTCCTTGGACCACTTTTGGTAGGTACTAACCACTGCATACCGGGAACACCCCACAAGACCTGTTGTTTTGGAGATGCTCTGACCCAGTCATCTAGCCATCACAATTTGGCCCTTGTCAAAGTCGCTCAGATTCTTACGCTTTCCCATTTGTCCTGCTGACTGTTCACTTGCTTCCCAATATATCCCACCCCTTGACAGGTGCCATTGTAACGAGATAATCAATGTTATTCACTTCACCTGTCAGTGGTTTTAATGTTGTGGCTGATTGGTGTATGTAGGCAGATACATCTGTATCGGAAATGTTTTATTCCGTAGAAATGTAATTATCCTCCTTGTTAACCTTGTAGAATTACCACATTGCTGGCATTGCTACTGTTTTGTGTTGCGCAACGTGCATGTCATTAAAGCATTGTATTGGAATCGATTCATTTGCTGAACCAAGTATGAGTAGGACCCTAGGAATGCTATCCTAGGAACGAGATCGGCGCCAATCCAATACTTACAGATACCATCGGTGAACCTCTAATTTAATGGTTCAGAGTGACTGGTGATCATAACAGAAATTATGTTTTCTCTGTTACCCATGTTTTACCTATATGAAAAATGTGATTTGATTGTTTGGCAGAGTAGACAGCTTGTATTTTTACTTAACTTAAAAAAGGTACAATTTGCTCTCCATCTTATTTATGAAGTCATTGCTACACCATTTCAGTGAAGTAAAGAAAGACGAAGAGGTCTAGAGTAGAAGCAGAAAGCTGACCCCTTTAACGCAATAGTTTACTTTTGGACAAGTACTCACCCTTTATGCGAGACAATCCTGAATCCATGTGCCACAAGCACACAGAAACCCATACTCGGCACATAAAGCACCCTCTCTGCCACGACAAAACCCACAGGGAAGAACAGATTGGACGCAGGAATGAAAGGCAGGACAATCAAAGAGAGGGCCTGAAGGAAAAAGAAAGGAAATCACGTGAGCCCTTTTGTTTGAATGCACTTTAAACTAATTAGTCTACTCCAGCATATGTAAGTAATATAAAAATGTTAAAACGCTTCAGCTCAGTTGGTTCATTAAGATTTTCTTTTTTGTTTTTTAATGTTGCACTCATTGCAAGTTGCTTTGGACAAAAGGGGCAGCTAAATGCCCAACATGTAAATTCAAGTGATGTGGTTTTAATGCTTTGCTGAGTTAGTAGTAATTGCTATATTGTTGTCATTATAAAGTTTGTAGACATGCACTTGCATGGTCTTAGGCCACATCCACACTAATTTGAAAAAGCATATTTATTTCTCTGTTTTCGCCTTCCATCCACACTACACCGGCGTTTTCATCCCCCAAAAAAAGAGCTTTCAAAAAAGGCTCTCCTAAGTGGATAAATTTGAAAATGCTTTGTAGTGTGGACAGAGAAAGCGAAACTATGACGTTTTATTGTCGCTTGATGCAGGGGTAAGCGGCTGACCCGAGGGGTCTGCACATGCACATGGAAGAAAGTATGCGTTTTAGGTGGTTTAATGTGGACAGTGAGCTTTTCTAAAACACTAGACATGAAGACGCAAGTCATGGACAAGATAAATTCACATGTATGATACAGGAATGCGAAATACCCCTTTAGAAATACACTTTATGGATTTTTTTGTTTCACAGCTATTTCACAACGGTGTTTACTTAATGGCTTCAGATCACCCAAGTGCTTTTGGCTCCCACATCTGAGCACTGAGAGAAGAGAATGTCAAGTAGGATGCACTTATTGACCCGTCACCGACTTAAACAAGGCACTGTGACAAGCAACTGCATCGCTTTAACTGACTGGCTGACATGTTCACTACTTGAAGGGGTGAGTAAAAGTGAACACGGATGAAAAAGTGAAAGTTTTTCATTCCTTAAATGAAAAACATTAAATGAGAAACAAAATGAGCACAAAATTCAAAGTAATGACAATTTAGATAGTAGATAACTGACGTCCCTGGTTGACAAAATATTGTACATTGTGCCCTGTAGTTTTCCCCATGGTGCAGGACATGGGCCTCAAGAGCCAAATTCAGGTCAACCAGTCAGGTAGTGCATTCAGGCATTCAGGCTGTGCAGCTAGAATGCCGTTATTTTGACTTGGCATAATTCTGAGTTGAGTTATTTTATTATTGAAGCGTTTTTTTGTTATGTTATTTTTTAATTCCATTTCTTGTACTAAATAAATACACCTTTGGGACTTCCAGTCTGCCTCCTACCATTTAGACCCTTTGGCTGTGCTACCTCACAGATTACCAGACTAATGAGTCTTGAATTTTCCCCACACATCTGAGAACCGTCTTTCCAATCCCACTACATTCTTTACATTAAGACATGCCTGTTAGCTTTGATCAGTCTATCTAGAACACAGAAGTTATTTGCAAATAAAAGGCCTATAGTTGTATACCAGTTACCTACGGCTATAGCCATGTCAGTTATTATAATGCCTACCAACGATTAAGGGTGCTTTATAAAAGCCTCCACAAATGATTTAGCTACAATGTCAAGACTTGATTAAAATGGGATTTCAGCTAGGCCTGTAAGCCAAGCTCATGCGTTGCTACAAAAGAATGAGAAATAGCACATTTGGGAGTGAGCGTTCATGCAAGGACTTGTTGAAACACCCTTCTGGGTCACAGCCTATAGAATATCTGAAGCTATATTTACACATTAGAATAAAGTAGACTGCTATATGCCTTTGGGAGAAGATCTTTCATCACTTCTGAAACTACTAGCTTCCAGGGCTATTGTGATGAGCAGGTGTAGTCCCCTAACATCCACTCCACAATTATAGTTATAGGCTACATTTAACAGGCAACAGTCATTAGATATGGCAAAATTTCAAAATAATGCTTCCTTCGAGGAAAACTGTTTTGGATTTTTGGATGTAGTGAGTCACTGAAATGGTTTCAGTAATCCAACTATACAGTTGCCAAGTTTCTTAGTGATATTTAATGTTTAATGTGAGTGCAGTGGGAAGTCTGGGGGTCTTCCCAAAAAAAACTTTGTAATGTTTTTGCAATACAAAGCTCTGAAACTTACCTATTTAACATGACCCAAAGCTATTGCCTATTTCCCCAGACCTGCATAGCACTGGTGAGTCTTCACCCACCTGAGGTTTTCAAGATGACCGGGATTTATATTTTAAGAGCTTTAAGGTTATTTTCAAGGCAGAGCATTCCCCTGGATCCCCAAAGAACATGTTCTAACTCCCCTGCTTATCACTTGAGCTCAGCTCACATTACAATGACTGACTATAAAGCTATAAAGATAGCTGAATAGAAGACTACACTGACTAACACACAATAAAATAGCTACTATAGATAGCCACAATGCGGTGTATGTTTTGCATTACTATGGCGTTACTTTGGCGTTACTATTGCGTTACTATGTCATGGACTACAACATAAAAAATATGTGCATTTGCAAATTACTAATGTGATTTCTCCACATACTGAAAAGAAGTGTAAATGTATAGAAAGGGATTACCCTACCCTAAATGTTTCTTTTATAGTGTAATATATACATAGAAATGGGCCTATATACATTTTAATTAAATAAGTAATATCAGATCAGGAGTGGTTTAACGTCTCGTGATTGTTACATTTCTACATGTTTCCTTAAAAACAATCAGAAATGTCTGAGAAAATATCAGAGTTGAAAGCAAAAGCATGGGCTGTGGTTGGGCTGGACAGCTCCTAGGTGTGTATTTGTGTAACTGTATGAATGTGAAGCGCCAGTTGACTTAACCTGGATAAATAATGGTCAAAAAAGTGACAAATATTACAGCTATTTCTGAATGAAATCTATTTGAGCAAGAACAAGAGCATAGTCTAGCAAAACATCTGGTGCTAAGTGACTTTGCCTGCTAAAATAATGCAATTCACAATGTTTTGACATCCTCTCTGTGATAGAAGAGATCTGAAGAGAGAGCATGTGATCTGGGACATTTTTATGTGCCTCATGCTCCATGTGAGACAGTTGGCAGCTCTGCAACGGCGCAAAATAGGCTGATGCAGTATAATATTGTTATGCAACATGTTCCAGAATGCTCTTAGCAACAAGAACAAACACTATCGAAGTCATTAGTCCGATTATTTATGTTGATTTGTGGTACCCTTTTTCAAAAGGGGAGCTAAGAGCAACACTTTGAGGAAGTTTACTGACCTTGAAATGAGAAAGTAATGGGTCTGTTACACAATAGATGCTAATTTGGCCAGCAGCACCACAGCAAACAACCACGACTCATTCATTCCTTCAGAGTTCAAGGCAGAGCTTTGTTTTCATCTCTCTTCACTTGTTCTGGAACATATTAGCCATTCATTATTAGGTGTGAGGGCCAAGCACCTCTATAGGAGCCGGGCTTTTTGTTTTCTTTGTGTGTAATACTTTTTCCTATGCACACTGCTTAGGGGAATTATGGTATGCACAGTTTAGGCTGCCCAAGAGAAATACAGTGTGCACTTGCACACCAGGCAGTATGGTAGAAGTTAAACAATTCAACCAATTTGAGGCTGGTGCGCTGTACAGTCACAGTCTGACTGTAGTCAAAATGTTTTTTTTTCAGTGATTCTCTTAGTGCTGGACTTTGGTGTTAACAAGTTTCACTCACTCCAATCATGCAGACCCCCCATCCAAGCCCATCCCTTCACCCAAGTACCTAGAAAGCACTCGTGCACTTGTTGTACTGTTAACTTATTTTCTATTACAATGTTTTTTTTATGATTATTTTTTCATGAGGAATGTGCAGATTATCTCTCCAATTCCAGCTTCTGTTTGGATCAGCATTTGGAATGTGTCACCAGTGTGCATGTGTCATACCCCTATTACATGGCTTTGGCTTCCCATGAAACCTTTTGGCAACACTTCCTACAGAGTAGGTCTACTCTGTAGCATACTAACAGTACAAACAAAACAGTCTGACCTATGAACATTTTTGACCCACAAACTGCACTCGAACTGTGATCATGCTATTATATCAAAATGCACTGAAATGATCTGAGTGAATTGTGGGACTCCCTCTCACCATGATGATGGTCTTGGCAGAACTGTGTCTGTAGCGCAAGCTGTGGTAAGCTAGCAGGCCCAGCAAAGTATAAAAGGACAGAGTGGCCAGGTTACGGAGGTCCAGCGGTGATTCCACCAGAGGAATGGTGCCCATGGTCCAGTCACAGCAAAGCTCTGAGGGGTTCAGCAGAAGCCATGCATTCACAGGAAGTAGGTAGTTGAACGTCAGTTGTCTAGTGGGAGTGGGACTGACTGCTGCCGGATTATCAAACCTACAGAGAGGAAGAGACAGAAAGTAGTAGTTAATCTGTCTTAAAAAGCAGAGGCTGACCCCCTACATGATATAGCTTTGCACTTCCTATCACCACCGTCAGAAACAAAATAGGGGAAACACTGACAAACACTATATCAATACATTATCAATATCCATACAGTGGCACCTACTTTTCCCATTCAAGGACAACATTCTGTCAGTATGTACACAGAACTAGATACTAGATATTAGCAACATGCTCCATGTAGGCAGGACAACTGAAATTTTAATTACAAACTGAATGAAACTAAATTTGAACATTTCTGAAAGGTAAGAACCTGAAATTACTGTCTAAAAACTAAATGCAACTTAAAACTGAAATCTGAAAATAAAAATAAAAAGAAACAGTTTAAAACTGTAAATCTATAACCACCAGCACTCTCAAAAAGTGAATGAACGCCGTCTTTATTCTGCAGTCGAAATGCACGTTTTGGCTACACAGCCGTAATCAGCATCCCAGCATCCCTAAGCCTTAATCTGTCTGTCTTTGGTATGTAAGGTGAGCCCCTTTAGCCTCTATTTGTAATATACCTCAGACCCCCCAAGGAGCAAGTCATTATAACCTGATTCAGAGAACAAAATCACTGATACCAATCACAACTAAGATAGCAATAATCTGAGTATGTGGGGTTGTTATGTCTAGACTTTTTTTTTTGATCACCCAAATTCTGAGACAATCGGGAGACATCTGCTCGAGGATTAGTACATCTTGGCTATTTGTCTGGAATTTTATCTAGCTTTCAGATAAAAGGCCATCAGGTCGCATCTGTGTGGATTTCTGTACAATTTAGATACAGTTTAGACTCAATAAATACCTTTTCCCAACCAGGCTAGTAACTTTTGATACATCTCCTTGGTATTTTCACTGTTTGGAAAACAAAACTGCTCGTTCATCTCAATGTCTTTCTTCTGAATGTGTATAATCATTACCTATAGTATTTAGAAAACAGTATGCCTGTAGACAAGCCAGATATCCATCTCTTGGTCCACATGAAACATTTTGCTCCTACAAAAGACCTTACACATTTACACAAACGCATGAACATCTTTTCTTCAAACACATGGGAAAATCAACTCCGTCTGCTCTCTTATTTAGTCATTTTAGTTTAAAAACACTTACTACCTTTGGGCACACTCCATTCAGTCCTCACAGCTGATTGTAAAGTCTGCGATGTAGGAATTGCAGCTTATTGTACTGTTGCACTTATTTTAAGTCACTCTGAATAAGAACATGAGCTATGTAAAAGTAAAATATAATTCAAGGTCATGCAGAGCACTATGCTTAACAAAATAAGGGTAGGCCTCTCACACAGCAACAGCGGCAACAGGAAATGGGAAGGCATGGGAAGATTTTCTAGTTTAATCAAGTAAACAATGACATTATGTAAACCATTACGTAATTTGAAATAAAGAACCAGACTAGCATCATGTGTTTATATAATCCTGCAATCCATTCAAATAATGACTGGCCACATTCCACTGCTCTTTAGTAGCTACAAATGTCTGTTCTTTTTGTACAGACAAGATGCAGCAGCTGTAGACATACACTTTTTTGGTAGGGTTGGGGAGTATAAAGGTAAAATGACCAAACCTTAAAAGACAAACTGAAATATCCTTCAAACAATTGTTAAAAATAAATGGTCTCTACTGAGAAATAACAATACGATTTTAAACATCTGACCCTTAAAAGTCCCTTATACACCTGAGTGTTGTTGACAAAGTAAATGGAGAAATACCTGTGGAAGGTCAGAGTTCAAATGTTTTATGTTTTGTCTTTAAAATGTTTTAATTGCAAGTAAGAAACAGCATGTAGGAGGTTTTTTTCACACAACTGTATCTGACTCAAAACTTAAATTTTCCCAAGCGGTGGCAAGCAAACTTGAAACAACTCCACACACTTGTTATTGTGGATGGATTACCACTCCCTACCTGGTAAAGACAGGAAGCTGGGACTGGATGACTTGAACCCTGACGATGACCAGCAGCAGGGTGCTGATGATGAGGACAATGAGCTTGAGGAGTGTTTGCAGGACAGTGTAGGGGAAACCATCTTTACCCCGCAGTACTTGAAGAAGCGTGTCTAACAGCATAGGCAGGGTAAACTGAGGAGAGCAATAACAGGAGAAAAAGAGGAGAGATGGACTGAACTTCATAGTACTGACAGGGTTCAGACACATTTTCACTTTAAAAATTCTATACAATTTCTAACCATAATTTCTTATTCTGATATATTACATTTCTGCTTATTCTGTGTCTGTAACTGCAGAAAATGTCTCGTCATGTGCTGAAAAACAATATTTTCCAAAATCCTCCATATTCTTTGTGCAATTTCAAAATGTTTCATGACCTAGAAATTAGCAACTTCATGTTCCATAGGTGTCCAATCTTTCCAGAACTATATAGGAACCCTGTGTGAAGCAAAGTTGATCAAACATTTCTACAGGGTGACAGTCAAAACGAGAATCCTCACTGTGAACAATGAGAATTTTCTTGCTCAGATTTAATGTAATTTACCTCCTACAGTATGAAGACCATACAGCATCAAGACTGTCCTCGTATCTTGAGCCTTGGACCAAAATTAACAGGGGAAGGCCCTAACTCTCTAAACCCGCACAATGGCAGCACTATGCAGCATAAACAATGGTGGATTGATATAGCTAGATGGATGTAATCTTTTGTATTCTGCCACATTCACATGTAGGAGCAGAGAAACATATTGCTGAAATCTAAAACCATCTCTGCTTTGCTAAGCAAGGAAACAGCTGCGTGCCGTCACTCCTTTTCAACTACCAATAACATGTTTGGAGCCAATTATGCAGAAGAAGAAGAAAAGACAGCCGTGGTTTGTTGTTGCAGGCATGATCAATTGTAAGTGATGCTCACAAAAAGTGACAAAGGTTAGGAGCCTTACCCCTTGTGCAACAAACACCTCATGGACACAGCAGATGCCGACAACAGTGATTCCCTGCTCCTTACATAATGTTGCTGCAGCCACCAGAACCACAGTCAGAGCAATGGGGGTCCAAACTGAAAAATGAAGAAAGACATGAGTAGCAGACATCCCAAACATTACCAGACATACCCCCAGTGGTTCTTGAGTTACCTATATTATGACTACCTCTAGGGAAGGTGCCAAAGTGGGGCAAACGATATACTAAACCCCTAGGGCAACAGTTGGCTGTGGGCCACAGCTGTCAACTACACATGATTTAGGGGGAAAGCACTTGAGTAAATATTAGCAGAAATGCCAGCATTACAAGCCTGAGTAAAATTAGATCTTGCATTTAGAAACCCCTAACCAACAACCAAGTTAGGCTGGGGGTGAATCTGGAAAAATCCCTGCACTGGATAGGAAAATGACTAAGCAACACTCCTACCTCTCTCAACCATCCTTGAGCAAGGCACTAACCCCTGTTCCAGTGCAGCTGTTTGTAGAAAACTGTGGTTGTACCAGGCGGTTCATGGAATTGTAAAAACATCGCATTTGTGTTCCCTAAGGCACTAGTCATTACTTTGGGTGCACTGGCTCAAAGGCAAAGTTTTAACCCCATCAAAAAGGGAAAGAGCCCACACACCAGCCAGCTAGGGCATTAAGCCTCAGAAAAAAGACATTAAGAAGATGAGATAGTAAAAACTTCAGATAAAGAAGTAATGAGCACTGATGATGGCTTGATGGGCTGAAAGATTTGTATCTCTACTTTTCATCTTTGGTCATCTTTGTCCGTATAGCCAATGTGATGAATCTGTCTACTTTTATGCGCTGGTTGATTATGGTAGTCATGAACCTTCTATCTTTGCACTCCTACAACCAGATGCTTGAAATGTTCAGGGAATTTAAGATTCTACTGTTGCACTCACTTCACAGCATCAGCTGAATGCCTAAATAGAAAATCGAGAATGTAAATAAAAGTCACTTCCAATCAGCGATCAAGCTGACAAGCTGTAACAGATGGGTTTGTCCATTACTGGTAAAGTCAAATGGCAGTGTGGTGCAGAGTGAACGGGTTCAGTTTTCAACTGAAGGCTTAAATCTTTAGGTTTGGCTTTCTGTTTTTATATACTAGAGTTTAGTTGGTAGTTAAAGTTGTGTTTTTGTACTGTATGATAGTGACCTTGCTTTTGGCTACAACCAAAGTTTTCCTATGCCTGCTTTTGAGGGCATGTGTGGAAAGTTTTCCTGGAATTGTGCTTAAAAAGCATCTGTGAAAGTCTCTGATTTCATATATACTGGATACTTGCCTTGAAATTGTGCATCATTTATCCAACCTTTAAAAAATTAGGTAGATATAAACAAAAGACTGTCAAGCATACTGGCAAGAGTAGGAGTTCAGTAAGAATTCAGCTACTCACAAAAAGGTGTGCGGTCATGCCAACTATCAATTGCATTCATCATGCATGAATTAAACCCATATCGTTATATCACAAGGGATTCTCACAATCAACTAATCTCTCTCTGTGCCACTCCCCAATTTCTCAACACAAGCCTCTGCCCACGAACAATCTGGAATGAGTTCCTGCAACCACAGCCATGGCAGTAAACCAGTCTCTAAGGGAACTGCCAGCTGCCTGAGAAAACCATGTTAACAGACACTTGGCAGTAGATACCATCACAACAGCCTGCTGGAGTACAAGTGGAGCCAGAAGGTAAAGACAAACTCCTTCAGAGGTTAAACCTGTGAAGGCTGTTGTCTCGGCTTGCTGGATTATGTACCTGCTGGAGAGCTGCGCTCAAACGTAAACACAGTATCAATGAAGCAGTCAGAGGACTGCAACGTCCCTGAAGCCCTTGGATTAATTTGTGTCCGACAAACCCAATGAGCATTCTGTTTTTTGTTTCATGGCTCTGTCTTGAATATCTTTGTGAAAGGGCACATGGAAAAACTAAAATCAGACATAACAAACACATTACATCTCCCTGCACATGGATGAAACCAGTTCAAACACTGGTGAGGTGGCTTTGACTTACCAATGGAATGGTCCGCGCCTGTGGATCTAGTGTAGGCCAGGAAAGCAGCCAGCAGGAAGATTGAAGAGAGGAGCTCAGCCCTGCCAACCACACCTGTGACCTGATGACAAAAACTCATAGTAGCAGCAGCGCAGTAATAGATCCCACAATGGGAAATTCCTTTATCACTGATACACCACGTGCAAATACAGAGAACAATGCACAATCAAGATACTGCAACTCACACAGAGCAGAATACACTGGTAAAAACAATACATAAAGTCTTCTAGTCTGGGAACACTGAATGACAATTTTCGTCATTACAAGCTATTAAACAAGAGCACTTTACAAACATGACTATAATCTGCAGTGACCAGAATTTAAGTCTTAAGTCCCAGTTCAATGAAATCCAGCTGACCCAAAACATATTGATTGAGATAAATTAATTCAATAGGATAGCAAGCACATAAATGTCAAAATATAGCAGCTTCTCTGATAGCAGTGTCTGCCATGTGTATAAATACTGACTGCCCCCCTGTGGAAGAATAAATATTCTTGCCTCCACCACAACCAAGGGCCCGAAGCTTGGAATTAGATAGAGAACACCTTAAAACCACACACAGGGCTCCACAAAGGGCTCTACAATGCACTTTACAAAGCCTAATTCTAGGAATTCTAGGTATAGGCAGGAATATTTGGATTTAGATGAGGCATTTTCACCATTTCCTGATCTGCCACTATTTGTCAAAACAATCCACTGATGGATTTTATTTGTCTTTATTTAATGGAATGTAACTATTACAGCTAAAACATGTTAACATTAGCAATTGTTTCCATTTCCTCCATCGACCTCTGTGATCCACATCAGCCAACGTCTGCCAATCGACAGCATTTTGGCAACGTTTGCCCCCCACAGCCAGACTCCACAAATGGGAAAAAGGTCTTACGATGAAAACTCTTAATTCAATAAGGTAACAGACTATTTAGAACTATCTGGCTCGATTACAGATCGCATTCCGGTCATGGTGTTAGGGCAGGCATTCTTCATGGTAACAAGCAATTGCAAGATTATTGCTTAAGAACGTATATCTTTCACTGGGATCAGTCCATTGAGGATGATGCAACAGGGTTGAAGGATCATGGAAAACTCACTGACTACTGTTAGCTCAACTCAGCCCAATTACTCAGACCACGGATTACAATTCTCTCTCTCTGTACGCCATTTAGTCTGCAGCTATTCACCGCAAGTGTTTTCCTAATGCCATTTTTGGACCTTTAGATACAATCATGGAAGTGTACTGAATAATGTCCATTTCAAGATATTAGCAAATGTTCAAAAAAAAAACAGAAAGAAGAAAATGTAAGTCTCCGTTCAGAAAGACAGGCAACCAAAAACGTACAGAGAAAGACAAGGGGACACACAGGGGCTCTTTGTCCATACTTATCATGAACGGACCTTCAGTGCTTGGAGCATAAATGAAAAACAAATGATCCGTTGAGAAAGAGATTCCAGACGGAGATAGCATGAAGGGCATTTGCTGGACTAACTCTAAGAGCTCATTTGTGAGGCAAATAGTTTCCTTTCAAGAAGTCTGAGAGACTGTGCTTAGATTAGAGGACAACATGAGGAAGACTGGTGCAGCGGTGCGCGCTGTGTAACAGTAGCACTCCACCCCAAGAAGCAGAATGTTTTCTTTGTTTTTCTACTCTCTGGTCAGGGCCTGTCTGGTTTGTCAGTTCAGCTATGTTGAATAGGATGAAATACAAGTCCTAATTGGGGGAGAGAGGGTTTTAAGACAGGGCCTATGAGAAGGAATGAGGTCAAGTTCAAATGATCAACTAATAAACCTAGGTTTTTGGTTTCAGTCAAGTTCAATTTTTTCTGCTTGTTTGTGTTTCTGATCACATCCATTAAAATGGATGCAACTCCAAATAAGTGTCAAACTAAAACTGTGGATCCCTCCTTTAAATAATGCCAGCTTTCATTTTAGTCTCTCTTTGCTTGAGTACCCATTTTTTGTTTTCCATGTCATAGTATAACGTAATAATATATCACACATGACTTAACTCAATAAGTGAACACTTACAGCTTCAGTGTGGATGGGGTGCACAGCAAACAATAGCGCTGCGACCAAGCTGGAAGTCTTATCCAGAAACAGACGGCACACCCGCAGGAAAAGCACACATACTACAGCATGTAACACCACATTGAGCAGATGGTAGGAAGCAGCACTCAGCTCACTGAAGAGGTAGTTGAGCCGGAAGGTGAGGACAGTCAAGGGTCGATAAGATTTATGGCTCCGCTCCTGTAAAGGGACATGAATACATGCGCCAGGTGCCTTTCAGTTGACTGGTTAAGAGACATCACAGGTTGCCAGATATTTACTGTAGCTTTTAAGGGACCCTTTTAATTTCTCTAATTGCCAAAGTTTCAAGTTTCCTTTATTTTCATATGCACAGAATACAGAGTAAACAGTGCAATTTCAATGCTTGTGTGCTGGCAGCCCCGAACAGAAGGAAAGAAAGAGAGGATAGTGCAAAGTAGGTCATAGTGCAGAACAGGTCATGTAAAATACACAAGCATAATATACAATTCAAACACGCAAAAAAGTTCAAAATAGACATAGTGTCCAAGACAACATTGATTTTGGACAGTTCACATTTGAATTTGAAGTTTTAAAAGACAAATATACATGTCACTTAATCAAGCCCTGAAACTAGATACAAGTTTTTAACCACCTTGTCATGGCTAAGACGTAAGGCTGAGTAAGCCTGCAGTGGTAAAGCACAGAGATGTGTCATGGACCATCATTTACCTCAGCCATGGGTGTCCCCCAGAAATCATTTAGGAACAGGTTGCGGACAGGGGTTGAGGGCCGCAGGTCCTTATTGTCAAGGATTGCTGAGACATCATCAAACACGAAGCCGCATGAAAGGCTGTTCCAGTAGCATCCCACCACCAGTCCAGTCAAAAGTAAGATCTCCTTCCATGACACGACAGCCATTGCAGACAGAAGGCTTCATTGATTACTATCCAGCAAAAGAGGTCACCAAATAACCAGGTTAGGTGATGCTGTAAGATGTGTAATGCGGTTTTCTTGTATTGTAGATTAATACCAAAGCTGGACTGACGTTTCAATGTAAACAATCAAACAAACACCTTTAGAACGTTTATCATTTTGTCCTCATCGTGTACATCTCTTCTTGAACAGGCCAAGCCAGTTCATTGAAAGTCAGGTTTCAACACTCCTCTTTATCAATGTTTTACCTGACTTTACAGTCGGTAACGTTACCTGTAATGAATGCTAAGCTGGTGCCGTTATTATCACTTTGTATCCACGTCTACTGTCTTGTTGGAATCAAATATTTAAGTAGCCACTAAGTAACTTATCGAACTAAAAATATGGTTAGCGCACACGTTAACACACCCTAGCCTAGCTAGCTTAGAGTGACAGTTTATAGAAGTTACAGGAGAAAGGGATCTTATTACTAGCTAATGTTACCCAGATACATTAGCTAACTCGCTGACGTTGGTTAAACCAGTACGACCCACACACGCTAATCCATCGTGGCTAAGTAACAATGCAAAGAATCTTAGCCACAACAACCTTACAATGATAAATGAGATTAGCAAACTCTGTAACCGTAGCATAACGCTAAATTAGCACCCGCTAGTTTGATACTAATCGTTAAGGCAGATAGCGTGCTCGCGGGTTTATCCTCAATTCGTTATGAAGTGTCTACCTTGTCTATGTCTAACCGAGTAAGTAGTGACTGTATAGTTGATATCAAAAAGTTGGAATGTATAGAAACATACGTTAGTGCACAATTCAGCAACCGACATTCCACTTGTGCATACTAGCTTCATTAAAGGAACACTTCCGGTGCAGAGTTGAAGTCGTTAGGTAGCTAACATTTGCTACGGCAGTTTTTGACTAAAGCTTGTCAGAATGGATATATCTTTGTTTTACAGCAGATATGTTCGTTACGTGTCAATATTCTGGTAACGTTAGACACAAGAGACCAAATGTTACTGCAAGTTATATTTTGGAGTAGTTGAATCTGAGATGGTTGGTTTCACAGCAGTTGCTTACGACAGCCGGAAAGAAGTGCTACCAAACTGCCTACCGGCTGTTTATTCTTTTCCTTTTTTTCTTTGGCGGTTGTTGTCAATGGTTACCTAGCAGCCAGATCAAGTACCAGATCATGGAAACAAGATGACAACGTTAATATCAATGATTAGGAAGGTTAGGTAAAACAACCATTTGTTTTCAGCATTAACTTATGATACATTGTTTAATGCGGTAAAACATGCTCATCTGCTAGCTCATTCACAAGGTGTACCAACGTTAACTTGTCTGAAGATATATCAGTGAGGTAAATATCCTTAAGGTTAACCTAGCTGGCTATCGCAGCTAATGATGCTGTGGAGTGTAACAATTGCTAGCTATAGCATCTTCGCGACAATACCTAACGTTAACGTTATTATCTTACTAGCTAACAAGCTAACAACGAAGTGTTAGTTTCGAACACTTCCTTATCTAGTCAGTTCCTCGTAAAAAACCCACCAGAAACACAGTATTGTCAAGATGCCTGGTGTTCTTGACTGGGTTTTAGTGATGAGGGCTGACCCAGCAACGCTTCCTGAAAGTGAAGAAGACGAAGTGAGACCGCTCCTTGATATGCTCCTAATGGTAATTCACCCAGTTCCATAACCGCCACGAGTTTTAATGCACTGATTTATACTGTGTGTGTTTAGCTATAGCTCGCTAGTTTCACCAAAAAGCACTACCCTGCTTCTCTAACAAGCTTAAAGGGGAATACAGTTTGCCATCCACCTTTGCCAGCATGACTGCCCTTCATCCCTCCACAATTACTTGTTGACCTGGACATCTGTCTGGCACATAAACTTAATACGTGTATAATGTGTGAGTGCTGCCATCTAAACCGTGATAATACCAAAGAAAACCAAGAGGGACCGGTGCCAAGGTTTCCTCTGATTTTACATAGCAATGGTGCTTGGGGGAAATTCAAGCTTTGGGTCCACAGCTGCACATGTTTCTGTCAAGTTATGGTTCTAGTGCAGCGCGAACAGGGTGTCTGCAGGCTCTTAAAAAGAGTTGTAATAAATGCTCTAAATTTAAGGTCTTGTTTATTTGTGCTACATATGCACTTTTAGAATAATACAGAACAGGGCTAGTTATACAATATGTATCCTATCTGCTTTACTAAGCACAATTGGACATCATGTGATTTACCAATTATTTCCCTGTTGTCCTTTGTCTTATTCTGCCCATTTAGATATGGAAAACTTTCATACTCAATCAGAAGTAATCTGTTTTGCCAGATTTGTTTCTTTATTTTGGTTTTTAAAATGGTCTTAAATAAATTCCAGGTAGCATTAAGAAGATATTAAAAAGTCTTAAATTTGGCTTTCTGAAACTTGCAGATACCATGAATAGAACCTTGTTTTTAGGCACGCTATCATGATAAAAACATTAAATCTTAATAAAAGACAATATTTAATTATTGATTAATAAATAATTATTTAATTATTTATTTGAGTTTAAGGGGGAAAGTAGGCTAAATTATACTATTTTAATTTCACATTTTCTTTCTGACTTTAGTGGTGCTCCACTTCTCAAATATCTTGAGTTGTAAGATCAAATGGCTATAAATTTTAGTATTTTTTACATTCAACCATGTTTCAATGCAGACGGAACAATATGAACTGAAGGACAACACCCCAGAGGAAATGATCCACCTCTTCAGAGTGTCTCAGGCCCTGCTGAAGGTTTTCTATCTCATCAATTTCATATTTCAGAACTATTTTATATGATTATTCCATAGTCTGATGTCTTCCATGCACATCTCTTTCCATTAGCACAAATAATGTCTTTGAAGAACCATTAATACAAGATAATTTACATTACTGATACAGATGGTGTATACTGCTTGTGATATTGTCATAGTAACAACATAAAACTTTGTTATGTTTTTTCTTTATGTGTCTTCTCTCTCTCTCTTTCTCTCTATTAGACGAAGGAACAGGAACTTGTTCTTGCCTATGACCTCATCGATAAAACTGGGTTAGAGCAAGCTAAAACTGGTTAGTGCACAATGTAGTTTAATCATCAAAAGATTTCCTGGGGTTTTGCTAAGAAAGAGCAGCATTCACATTGTTAATTTCTACTTCTATACTGTAGAAAAGGAACTGCTCGCCAAGGTGTTGAGGCTGGAACAAGAGTTGGAGGTAAAGCTCCTCAGCATCCTGTGTCTGTCTGTCTTTTTGTCTGCCTGCCTGTCTGCCTGTTTGTCTATATCTCAAGTATACATGCTTGAAAGTTTGTGAACCCCTTGAGCAATTCTAGAAAGTTTGAGTTTTTACCATGCAATAATATCCAGAGATCTACAAGCCTCCATTGATGTCATCTGATGTCATTGTGCATCCGTCAACAATAAAGAACACTGAATAGAAATAGCATTCATCCAAGGGTAGACAAAAAAGCTCTACTGTCTAAAAAGAACAAAGCTGCCCGAGACCACCTGGATAAGGATTTCTGGAAGTCTGTTTTCTGGACAGATGGGTCTAAAATTGAACTTTTTGGTCGCAAAAACAACCAACTCCACAACCCAAAACTGCCCACCACCAAAATCCCTATGGTCAAGCATGGTAGTGGAGTATCATGATCTGGAGCTGCTTTTCTTCCTCTGGACCTGGACAACTTAACATCATTAAGGGAACCGTGAAGGGAAACCAGAGAATTTTAGAACAGAACATCACGCTATCATTCTGAGAGCTAAAGCTGGGCCGAAAGTGGCTGTTCAACAAGACAATGATCCTAAGCATTCAAGCAATTCAAGAATGGCTCAGGAAGAAGAAGTTTAGTGTCTTAGATTGGCCAAGTCAAAGCCCTGGCCTACATCCAACAGAGACATCGTGGCAGGACCTGAAGCGGGCTGTTCCAAACCTCACTGAGTTAGCCAAGTGCTGTAACGAGGAGTGGGTGAGGAGATGCCAGAGACTGATCAGTGACTGTGGTAGATGTTTACTCCAAGTCATGGCTGCTAAAGGAAATGCCATGAGTTATTTTCGGAAGGAGTTCAAATATTTTTGTACACAGCAATATGAGTTTTTGTTAAATAAACCAGTTTTATTAAATAAACAATGAAAACATATTTATTTGTGCATGTTCTTCATTAAGATTTGAGGTTTGGATAAGGATTTTTATAAGGTTATTCCTTTATAATATATGAAATAATGACCCCCTGTAGGGTTCACAAACTTTCAAGCATGACTGTATATCTGTGTGCGTACATACACATACATACATACACACTGTATACATGCTGATGCCAAAATGAAAGTGAAATACGACTCCCATATCTAGTGTGTAACAAATCAATGTGCCCTATAGGGCACAGTTCATGCTACTCTGTTTCCAGCAACAGTGCTAACACTTTTAGCCAATCACAGAGTGAATCCCTGGCTGCAAAGCAGATTGGATGCAATGACCATTGAAAGACAGCAACTAAGAAGATTACAGCTAATTCCTTGCATGCTCACAGCCATTTCTTCTGGTTGCAACCTCTTTGTTTTTTTGTTTTGTTTCATTTTGGAAGTTTTTCTGTAATGACAATTTGTATCCCCACAGTTTCCTCTGCACAGAGAAAATGAATCTTTGTCTTAGAACATGAGTTAGTGTTGTAAACAGGTGGAGATGAAGGGAGTCTAAGAGTTTTCTTTGTGGGGGGTGACTGGGTGTTTGTTTGGCTTGTTTCCTGTCCAGATGGCGCAGCGCTCGGGCACGGGGCGAGACACTCGCTTCATGCGAGATGAACTTCGGCAGCTTGAGACCCAGCTGGAGCAGAGTGAGAAGGAAAACTCCCAGCTAAAGAGGGAGATGAACAAGGAAAAGAAAACCAATGAGGAGGTAGGAGGTCATTACCCATGATTCCAATAGCTCAGCAAAGCACTGCGGATTCAGTCTTGAATAAGATTTTATACTGTGATAGAGAAGCCACAGAGTTGGTTGACCCTTTGGCAACTTGGCCTTGTACTCGCCAACAAGCTTTTTGCATTTGTTCAGTCATCCCCATGAGTCTTCATTACACATTGAAATGGCATACCCATAATGGGTACATGATACACTGTAGTGTGATACGGTACTTCTATCTCCAACAATCCATGTTCTGCATTCTTCATAGTCAGATTCTACTTTACAATAGCCTTGATTACAGTACAAGTAGTTTTCGGCACGTTATTTAAGAGTAGAGTGTTATTACTGAAAACACATCAGTGCCAGCAGAGATTGCACAGAATTGCATGCATTTGAATTTGTCATCATATTGAACCGTTGAATTAAAATGTCCTGCAACCATGGCTCATGGTGTGTTCATTCTTGTGAACAGTGACTCAAGAACAATACATATGATAAAAACTTCATACTAGTTGATATAAAACATGCCCCCCTCTGTCTATGGAAACTCACGCTAGCCACCTAACCCAGACCCCCCGCTGGTTTACTGGAGGCTAAGAGGCTCCCAGTAGACGATCTGATTAGATTTTGGAGCACATTGCTGCTTAAATATGTATGTTGATGAGGGAAACCTGATTTTATTGAAACTGCAAATCCTGCATGCTTTAAGATAGAGTTCATATCAATACCAATACTCGTGTGTTATGTGAAGGCAATTAGGTTGAAAAAGAAATATTTGCTAATGAATCCAATCATTAGCTTAATTAATGACCTCATCAGTATAACTGGGTATGTTTCATATATCCTGGTGATTTTGGACATTCGGCAGCTCAAGTGCCTTAAATAAAATTAATTGAAAAAAACCTTTTTAATTCAACGGTTCAATACGAGCATGACAAATTCTAATTCATGCAATTCAAATACATTATTGTGTGTTTGAAATAATTTTCCAGAGATTAATACACTTAAAAAAGGCTATTGCAGACTAATGTCTTTCCACATGTTTCTTGTGTGTCAGGTCTGGTTAATTCATATTTATCTTGTACTACGTTTCCACATGTTCTATTTTGTTTTCCTAGTTGGTTGTCCGAGTGGAGGAGGCTGAGGATGAGATCAGGAAGCTGAAAAGAGAGGTTTGTGGCAACTGGCATTTGTGACTACATCATACAGATCCTAATGCTTTCTAAAACCATCTTTTCATCCATTTCTTCATCCTCTGTGGTTGAATGTAACCATACTAGCCTCTCTGTTGGTGTAACATACATGTCCATCTACAAAAGTTTCACCGTCATTCTTCAATGCTTTCTCCATCTTCATCATTTCTTTTCATGTCTTTCTGTTTCATCGCCATAGAAAAAACATCCGAAGAAGAAGGTAAGAGGCAGAGACAGTGTAGTCAAGTAAAAAGTCAATCTAAATGGTTTTTAGCTCTTAGTAAGTAAGTAAGTAAGTAAGTAAGTAAGTATGAGTTTGGTTGAATAAAAGTTAAAGTGAGGCAGGATGGACACTGTGGATGGTTGGATACATAGTTTAGCGTTGGGAGCAAAATGAAGTTGCTGGTGCTTCCATGTACTATATATTTGTGTATGCAGTGTACGAAATATTTTTTTTGACTCATCTGTCGAGGGCTAGTAAACTCAAAAAAATATCTCTTTACCAGACAAAATAATTAAAATACATTTTTGATAGAAAGATTTCATATTTCTTAATTTTTCATAGGAATATGTCAACGTTTGCAGAATACTAGATGCTCCTGTTTGTTGAGCCAGCATAACAGGCAGCCAATCAACAGCCTGTATGATATAGAACCATTGTTTTGCTTTGATTTGAATGGCACACGGTCAGAGAGCGTGTTATTTATTTAGTGTATCTAGCTTAGTGTACAATCGACGGTGGCACTGGATCCAACTCCTCTCCCTTGCCTAAGCCTGTCCTTCCTGTGCCACGACAGAACGAGCAGCTCCAGCAGGATGTGGACTTCTACCGCAGAGAGCTGGACCAGAAGGAGCCGGTCCTGTCCAGGGACGAGAGTGCCGAGACCCAGAGGAAGCTCAACTCGGCCAACCGACAGCTCTACCAATGCATGGAGGACCTTCAGGTAATTGGTATAACACAAGACGGCACAACCAGGGTGGGAAATCAACACCAGCCACCTGCCAAATGCTGGTAAATTCTGGCTGTGGGTGGCAAGTTTGTCTACTGTACCAGTCGCTTGGTGAGGTAACCAACAATAATTTGGAGGTGTTAAAAATATAGTAAAGTTTGGTCTGTAGTCTGTTAAAATGATGAAAATGGCTGGTGAATGTTGGAAACCATAAGTTCAAAGCACTCAGTACCACAGCATGGGTTGTCAAACCCTAACCCTGCCAGTGTTGGTGCTGTGCTCTATCCATTGAGTTACACAGGAAGTAGAACCCCTAACCCTGCCAGTTGTATTACCATGCTCTATCATTGAGTTATATCGGACCACCAAGGCCCTTGCCTTAGAAAAGCGTCTATATCGGTTTCCCACCAGTATCCCTGTAGAGAAAACACAAGGTCAGTTCTGTTTCCAATTAATATCTGGTATTTTTATTGCTTATCTGATGTATTTTTGTTACCTGTAAAGCTCTTTGTGCCACTGATTTGAAACTGCTCTACAAATCAAGTTTATTATATTATTTTGTGTCTGGTAGCGAGCCGAGGATGAACTCCTACACCTGAAGACACAGAATGAGCAGATGCAGAAAAGCCTGGAGGAGTCGGTGAGGGAGATGGAGAAGATGACAGATGAGTACAACAAGATGAAGATTATAGTACAACAGACAGACTCTATTATGGACCACCTCAGGAAAGAGAGGGATCACGCAAAGCTGCAAGTAAGAGCCCCCTCAATGAACTGCTTGTCTTATTTTGTTCCAGGGATGTGTCTTATTGCACCCATGTGGCTGTCCTGCATCTGTGGGTGGTTTGTGATATTCACTTTCATCCCAAGCTTTATCATTTGTCTGCCAGGCTTTCACATACTTGTAGGACACGAAGAGGGTTATCATCAACTGAATAGACTGTAATGTTGTTGTTTTTTTTGGATCAAATCTTGTTATTTTAATCAAGAATATAAACACAGACAATATACACTCACCGGCCAATTTATTAGGTACGCCTGTTCAATTGCTTGTTAACACAAATAGCTCATCAGCCAATCACATGGCCCCAGCTCAATGCATTTAGGCATGTAGACGTGGTCAAGACAACTTGCTGAAGTTCAAACCGAGCATCAGAATGGGGAAGAAAGGGGATTTAAGTGACTTTGAACGTGGCATGGTTGTTGGTGCCAGACGGGCTGGTCTGAGTATTTCAGAAACTGCTGATCTACTGGGATTTTCACACACAACCATCTCTAGGGTTTACAGAGAATGGTCAGAAAAGAGAAAATATCCAGTGAGCGGCAGTTGTGTGGACGAAAATGCCTTGTTGATGTCAGAGGTCAGAGGAGAATGGGCAGACTGGTTCGAGATGATAGAAAGGCAACAGTAACTCAAATAACCACTTGTTACAACCAAGGTATGCAGAATACCATCTCTGAACGCACAACACGTCGAACCTTGAAGCAGATGGGCTACAGCAGCAGAGGACCACACCGGGTGCCACTCCTGT
>OOFE01047018.1:0-11775 GCA_900323365.1 Monocentris japonica
TTTTTTTAAATTGTGGCTCTCTGAGGCCTCGAGAGTACAGCCCCTCCTTCTCCATTTTGTGTTTGTCTTCTCCCTCTTTCTTGCAGCCATTGAGGGTCCTTAATCAGAGTAAGGCTGGGAGTTGGGTTAGGGCCCAGGGTGGGTCAGGTGCCCCTAGTTTTGTGTGTGTCCGTGTCCTCACTCCCCTGTTGTGTCACATAAGTTTAACTTACCAGCACTGTAGTGAGATAAGGAAGCGGTAGGGCTGGGGTCCGAGGGGAGGCTTAGAGGAGACTGGGGGTGTCATTGTAAACAATGAAGCCATATATTTTTATACCTATTCTGTCCTGGTCTTCTGTGTGGGATGGGGTGCTGAGAGAAGTGAATACTACAAGGGTGGAGTTATAGGTCACAGCTCAACCGTGACATTTCCAAACTTGTATTGAGCAGAGAAACCCTAACAGTGATAGCAAATCAATGGCTTCGGTCCTGTAGGGGAAACATAACCAGATAAAAATACTAAGGTGTAAAAACAAGGAATAGTGAAATATGTATATAAAACAAATCCAAAATGATTAGTGACTTAAGGGATGATAGAGAATTAGCAGCTTAATTTCCTCAGGTTGGTTGTTATACAATCTAAAAAGGTGAAGACGATAAAATAAATCAATCAGCTTTAGTCCTGAGTCTAGACTGGATCAATAACAACTAGTTGCATGTCAGCAGGTTCTATACCTAGCCATGCTTATAGCCACTAGCATTACATTAGTTCATTACATCAGTTTTTTTTCAGCACGTCTCTTCCCACATGACACCGCCGCTCATTGCTCCTGTGGTCTCCATGGTGAGCGCTGATGTCACCCATGGTGACGGTGGTGGGATGTTGGTGCCATCTCACCTCTCACTCCTGAACACCTATTTATACCCACCACGCTGTACTGTACATCTGCTGTGGCATTTAGAGGGAGGGGGGGCTACAAGCCGGTGGCGAGGTGTGTGGGGGGGGTCTTTCCACTGCAGATGGTTGTGCCATGTCAGTAGCCCTGGCATCCACGCCAATCAAGTCTGGGCTGTCACTCTTCTCCCTGGCCTGGCAGTCGCTGAAGAGCGTCTGAGGCTTCAGGCTCCACAGTTCCTGCTGTGATTGATGGAAGCTCACTAGGTGTGTAATGTCTTTCAATTTGAACACCAGAAATTCGTCCTTGTATTCTACAGTAAGCTGGCAGCTGTCTGCAGAGTGTGAAGAAGCAAAACCAAACTTAACATATGTTTGTTAGACTAACAATATTTTATTGTGCTGTATATGAGAACTTTATATTTAATCATTGGACCTCATGAATGTAGAAAAGAGAAAAGTCAGACTTCTGTTCTTACACACTAATATCCACTGCTGATTCGCCCTTCGTCTGAAATTGGAGGTGCTTGCTCGATAGTTTGCAAACATGCAAGTATGCCCAAATAAGGACAGAAGACAAGGAGCACAGCAGGAAACCGCCCACTGCATCTGACTGGTGGATGAATAGGAGGAATCCTAGATGGTTTTTAGTTACAGACCCTATCGTCTGAATTTACGATCAAGTGTGAGCAGTGGCGTTGCAGCTCCAAAAAACTGTAAACCATGAAAATAAATAACTAATGCTGTATTGGCTGCAAAACACTAAAACAAGTTATGAGGCATCAGTTTGCAGCCAGTGAGAGACACAATGGTCTAACGTAAGACATGGATGAGTTAATCCAGTAACTACAACCCAGACAGCATACTGCTGGATTCATTGTGAAGAGCTGGAAATGATCCAATCCGAGTTAGAGATTGTTGGAGCATCATTTGTTTTGCAGTCCACATGCCCCTTTCAAACCTATTTAATATTTTCCTTTAGGACAGTGTTATTGATAGAGTAATGGATAAAGGAAACTAAAACACATTTATTAACAGAATCATTATTTCATTCTGCAAATGCCATCCACATTCCAGTCTTGTGTGTTTCCATAATATAAATGGCTTTTTAAAACCTTGCTACTTAAACAAGTGAAATAATGATGTTCTTACCTATGAACAAATGGAAAATAAGAGAATATTGGTGAATGCCAAAAGGTTGCTTAAGTTACTTTAGAACATTGTATGATTAAATGTGTGCATATCGGTTCCTGCATGAGGTTATGTCTCTTTCCAAACGCCAACCAAGATATGAAAAACCAAGTGAGTAAATTTCTCCACCATTGCAGGTTCTTCTGAAGGCTGGAACAATAATACAGGACGGTCTCAAAGATCCCTCTGAATATCACTACAGCATTTTGTGCACATGTCCGATGTTGCAGACATGTCTGTTAATGATTAAGATGCAGTGGAGGTATGCAGCTCTCTGAACTGAGGAGAAGTTGAGTTATTCTTCCTACTTGATTTGAAAGAGGAGAGCTACAGGCAGCTCACACTGAAGAAGCCAGAGAGGAAGAGAGGTGGTAGTGATGGTGTTCAGGTTCAGCTGAACTCCTGACCTTTATCTGAGTGAAGGAGATCAATGGACAGTCAAAGGGTCACATTGTATACTGGTGCTTCTCAGGCTGGGGGGTCATGAGATGTTTTATTGAAGCTGAAAAAATACACCTTAAATATACAATAGTATTATCATGCTTTAAGTGGCCATCGGTTGTTTTAATGCAGTTCCATATCAATCTTCTAGTCAACATCATCTTGTACTGCCTGGAAGCAAGGTGTTCCTACTCATAGCTTCCTGCAGAGACAACTTCAGTAGAAACTTTGAATCACTATTTTCTCTCTCGTCTCCACAGAGCCTTCGGAGTAAAACCGTTCACTGGACACCAATGTGATCTCCACTTTAAGAACAAGAAGAACTGGTTGATGAATCAACTTTATTTGGCACTAAAACACATACATGCAGTGAATTTGTTTCTTTGCATCCCTCTGACTAGATATACACATATCACCTCACACACATGCACTTTTCCAGGTCAGAGGACAGTGCAGGTGTCAGCTATTGGACAGTGTGCCTGGAGCAGTTGGGGGTTAAGTGCCTTGCTCAAGGGTGCTGCTCCAGTGTTGGTGGGCACCATAGCTGTGGCACCAGTCATTTTCCAATCACCAGCTCACAGCTGGAATGCACCCTCCTGGTGGTGCTGGGGATTGAACCAGTGATGCTCTGGTGATGGGTCAGGCTCTCTAACTGCTAGGCCAACCTGCTGCCCCCAATGAAGCTTTATGGGCTCTAAAGAATGGACTTTCCTTTGGCCATTAGCGCCTGAACCACATTTTTATGACATATATATATATATGAAATAAATATCTTTATTTATACACTGATCAGCCATAACATTAAGGTGTTCTGACACCTTTCTATCATAGCCAGCATTAACTTTTTCAGCAATTTGTGCTACAGTAGCTCTTCTGTGGGATCGGACCAGATGGGCTAGCCTTCGCTCCCCACGCGCATCAATGAGCCTTGGGCACCCATGGCCCTGTCGCCGGTTCACCGGTTGTCCTTCCTTGGACCACTAGGTACTAACCACTGCATACCGGAAACACCCCACAAGACCTGCCGTTTTGGAGATGCTCTGACCCAGTCGTCTAGCCATCACAATTTGGCCCTTGTCAAAGTCTCTCAGATCCTTATGCTTGCTGATTTTTCTTGCTTCCAACACAACAACTTCAAGAACTGACTGTTCACTTGCTTCCCAATATATCCACCCCTTGATAGGTGCCATGGTGACAAGATGATCAATGTTATTCACTTCACCTGTCAGTGCTTTAATGTTGTAGCTGATCGGTATATAGCACCTTTCATACATGGCATGCAGCTCAAAGTGACAAAACATAGGATAGAACATTAAAATGTTGTTAAAAAGATTTTACAAAGACAATTTAAAAACAAAGAAACAAAACAGCAACATTAAAGTGCAGCTAAAAATAATACACATTCTCTGAAAATTAAAGTATTTTTAACTGCTTTTTAAACTATTGACAGATCTCCTTTCATCTCTCTCAATTCTTCATCATCCCTCAATCCATCCATCCATTCCTCCATCTATCCCTCACTCTCAATCCTTCCATCCCTCCACCCCTCCATCCATCCATCCATCTCACTCTCAATCCTTCCATCCATTCCTCCGTCCATCCTTCCATCCATCATCCCTCCATCCCTCCATCATTGACTTTGGCAGGTTAAACTTACTCAGCTGCCGCAGGAAGTACATCCTCTGCTGTGCTTTTTTGGTGATGGAGCTGATGTTCAGCTCCCACTTGAGGTTCTGGGTGATGATGGTACCCAGGAAGCGAAAGGACTCCACAATGTCGACTGGGGAATCACGCAGGGTGATTGTGGGCGGATGGGGCTGGGTTCTTCCTGTAATCCATCACTATCTCCACTGTCTTTAGAGCATTGAGCTCCAAGTTGTTCTGACTGCACCAGGTTACCAGATGGTCAATCTCCCACCTGTAGGCGGACTCATCCCCACCAGAGATGAGCCCAATGAGGGTGGTGTTATTCGCAAACTTCAGGAGCTTGACGGACTGATGCATTTGGTGAAGGATGATTAAAAGCTTACTTCTCAATCACAGGGCGCTAATGATGCTAGGCAAGCATGATCAGGTGATTGATAGGTGACATTTAGCTGTGATGGAGCCCGATATACTCTGTCCTCTCACTGGACGCCTGCAGGGAGGAGAGAGAGCCACAACCTTTCAATAATCGAAAGCCTCTCACCCAGCGAAAGGCTGATCCTTTGTTCTAATTAACCTGTGAAATGAGTTCAGCAGCTCCCTGATACCCACAGCCTAACGTCCTAATAGACTGTGAACGGCCGAGCGATGAGAAGAATGCCAAAAGGTAGAAGGTCTGCTGGGTGACTTTAAACAGATGCTCTCTCTCCACACGGAGAGAATTAACATTAGGAAGGGGAAGATTAGCCCTTTACCACACACAGTTTGATCTCAAGGGTTTCATTCTAAAATGAGATGTCCATCATTTGAAAACTGCGACACCTACTCCGACAGCATGAAAACAAAACTCACTATGAATTTTGGTGTTGGAGTCCTTTACCTACAACATAATGAAAATCAAATAGGATCTTTTTTTCAAATATTTCTAAATTGAAAATTTGGGGTTTGATAATGCAACATCGGTGTTGCCCAGTAGCTGTAAGTCTGCAAAGTTCTCCTAATAAAACAGCATCAGTAAGCCTCCTTCTGACTGGTCAGACACACACACTCGCATGTCAGTCCTTCCTGCAGTACCAGGGTATGAAGCTGTACACAGTGAGCAGGTTTGGATTACATTAACACAGCTGACAGCTTTCCTGTTAGTGGGAATACCCTGTGCTTGTGATCGAGTATTTGAAAAGCTTTTCCTCAGTTCAGCAGCAAGATGAAGAGTAGAGCTGGTCTGTCTGCAGAGCCTTTCAGCCTCAGGCGTGATGTTGGAGGATTTGTTTTGTTTTCCACCTCACTCTTCTTCTCTGTTTCTCTGGATCCATTGCTGCGTCCCGTCAGCAGAAATAGAAACAAGCTCAGTGGGGTTTGGCAGTGCAGAAAAATACCAGAATATCAAAACTATCAAGGATGAGTGGTGTGTGTGTGTGTGTATTCCTCTGAAACAAAAAGCTCAAATCTCTGAAGATCTACTCAGCATGTAGCTACTAAACTCAACCCTTCACATCACTTCCACAAATTAGCAGTAAATCTTTTAAAAATCAGACGATCAAGCCAAAATAAGGAAGCAGAATCCTGTGAGGATGAAATTTGTGTCTGCATGGGCTGGACTGATCAGTGCTGGACCGTCATGGCCGCCCTGCGCTGCCAGTGAACTGCTGCCAACCAGTGATTAGATAGAGGTTGATGGTTCAACGCCCAGGAGGCTTGTCTGCGCCCACTGCTGGGTCGATGCCAGGCAGAGCTGGCTCTGAACCAGGTTGTTATACTTTGGCTTTTTCATTAGTTTCCATTTTAATTCCATTTCAGTTTAGTTTTAGTGAGTTTTCATTGTGGGTTTGGTTGGGGTAGTTTATTTTTAGTTTAGTGTCAGTTCTAGTTTTAATCATTTTGGTCGGGGTGGTATTTTTAGAGGTGTAATGCTAGAAGTTCAGAACAGGTATTTTGTAGATGTTAGGTATTGTCATGAATTCTTTTTTAAATGTATTTTTATGAATACATCCTCAGCTAACTTAAAGTTGTGCCACTTCTTTCCTGCTGTACAAATGAAAAGCAGCAGCAGACTCAACAGCAATCTGATCTGGGACCAGTTAGCTCAAAATCATCCCAAACAGGACTCAGTCGATAGGATGAAGTTGATATGGCGCCATCTTGCTTCGTCGTTAGTTTTCAGCAAAAATAGTCACAAAGTATTTTATACCAAACAAAAATGAAAACAAAAAGCCTTTCACATGTACAGTGGATAAAACATTAGGGCGACCTGCTGGGTGAGCAGGGGAATCAGGTGAGGCTGTGATCTCTTATTGATTATGAAATCTATTAAACTTTCATAGATACTTTCGTAGATACTTTTAGTTCAGTTTTAGTTTTTTTCACAAAGTCTAATAACCTTGCTGGAGACAAGACAGAGACACTGGGACGATTCAGTTAACAGTCAATATATACAAAACATACACAACAAACTGACTAGTTAACACACTGACCAAATAACATTTTTTAACACACCGACTAGTTAACAACATTATGTTATGTTACCAGCTTGGTCATTGTTTTGAGATGTTTCATCCTATAAAGTGCACAGGAACAGGATGTAAACACACACACATTCTAACATTTACACTTTAATATTTACACCTGCATGCACATTACCTATGGTTGTTGTTATCGTACCACACCCACTCAGTGATGCCGTGTACTGGTTGAGTGGCCAGGGGCCTGAAGTATTGAGACCTATTACAGGGGCCTGAAGTATTGGCAGCAGGGGGCCTCTGGCTGTTTCAGTCAACAACAAGCAAGGGGAGAATGAGCACAGACGTCAAAATGTCATTAGTGGGTACTGGGCAGATTAAATGGACTTCTTTGCATTGTGGGGAAAATAGAATACAGTAGATGACAGTCAGTGCAGCTCTTGGCTGTTTGACTACAGGAAACACTTGAACAACAAGCCTCTATTCCAAACCATCACATTAATCCAAACCTTCACCTTCATCCTAACCCTCATCTTTATCCAAACCTTCACTTTCATCCAAACCTTCACCTTCATTCACACCTTCATTCAAACATTCATCCAAGCCTTCATCTTCATCCAAACTTTCACCTTCATCCAAAGATTCATCCTCATCTAAACACTCACCTTTATCCAAACCCGCATCCAACCCCTCACCTTTATCCAAACCATCACCTTCATCCAAACCATCACATTCATGTTTGCATCAGGGAGCTGCAGGCCTGAATGAAGTCCCCATTAAAACAAAACGGAGTCTCCTGTCTGCAGCAAAACAAACCAGGTGGCTTCAATACAGTCACATAGTTAGAATAGGAACACAGTCGTTTCCACAGCAGCTTCACTGTTGGAGTTTAGAGGAGACCACAGACTAAAACCAGACTAGCACTGAACAAACACCAGACTAACACCAGACTAACACTGAACAAACACCAGCCTAACACTGAACAAACACCAGACTAACACCAGACTAACACTGAACAAACATCAGACTAGTACCAGACTAGCACCAGACTAGTACTGAACAAACACCAGACTAACAATGAACAAACACCAGACTAACACCAGACTAACACCAGACTAACACTGAACAAACACCAGACTAGCACCAGACTAACACTGAACAAACACCAGACTAACACCAGACTAACACTGAACAAACACCAGCATAACACTGAACAAACACCAGACTAACACCAGACTAACACTGAACAAACATCAGACTAGTACCAGACTAGCACCAGACTAACACTGAACAAACACCAGACTAACAATGAACAAACACCAGACTAACACCAGACTAACACCAGACTAACAATGAACAAACACCAGACTAACACCAGACTAACACCAGACTAACACTGAACAAACACCAGACTAACACCAGACTAACAATGAACATACACCAGACTAGCACCAGACTAGCACTGAACAAACACCAGACTAACACCAGACTTCATCTTGCATCCCAGTTTAGGAAATCGGTCCTGCCCGGGTCCTACTTTTACGCATAGGAGCAAAAACATGCTGTCAACCTTTTTGCGTGACTGTTCACGCATGTGTTGGGGACACTCACCAGCAACAAACTTCTTAAAATAAATCATCTGAATAAAAATGTAATACCTTTTGTGACTGACTTCATCTGAGATGTAATCCCTGCATCCGCAAAAATAACCTGCTCTCTTTCCTCCATAAATTCTGGAAACTTAACACTTTTTGGCGTCAGGGGAAATGCAAATATGCAACAGCCATGATTTGTGTCCCTCACAGTCGACCATCTGTAGAGTCACAAACCAAATTTTGATTGTTTTTCCATTCATTTTCCCACCACTCAAAAGTGCTGCCAAAGCATGGGCCAAATTATTATAGCCTAGTCATAGTCACACTCAATATACAGGGAAATATGATATACAGTGCTACTCCTCGCTGAAAGTGCGTGGAGGAGGCTTGATAATTCACTGTTATTCATTAACCCCCATCACACAGCCTAACTGTACCCAACCCTACCTTAACCTGCCCAGTATTAAAACCAGCCTTAATGCTAACCCTACCGTTACATACTTTAACAGTAAATCTAACTCCATACACCTCCCTATTGCCCCTCACCCTATATCCCCACCCATATCCCAGTCCCATCCTGATGACGTTTTATGTTTGCCTTCCCTGTAGCTCCAACTTACCTGCTTCCTAGAGCGTCCTCTAGGATCCTTGGCTACTAATCCGTCCTCTCCTTCCTCCCCATTTTTCTTCTTTTCTTCGTCCCTTTGGTAATCAGCCAAGACATAAAACATATATAGTTGGGGAAGTCACACATACAGCACAAACTCAGAGTCTATCATTGCATATATTCAACAGACAGTCCACACACACCACTCATACCAGTTCCATCAAGAGACTAGGATTTATTGTCAATAACACAAGATTTGGCATGTTGATGATCCCAGAGTAGGTGTGAGAGAAGGAAGCGTGGACTTGGGTGATTGGATGATTAGTGATGATGCAAAACTGAAAGGGTGTCTTCATCTCCAAATTTTAAACTGATTGGATAATAAGTTATGAATGGCAGAGAGGGTAGTGGGAGAGTTAGCCTTCCTGATTGAATTTAGGCTAAGCTTCATTTTCACATTCCAGCTTAAGTGGGTGAGCAGGCAGTGAATAGTTGGATAGAACAAACCGCCTTCCTCCAGGAGAGAACCATAGTCTTAGATTTGGAGGTGCTGACCCTCATCCCAAACCACTCCAGTGCCCATCAGAGATCACAGTCTGATGAAGCCAGAAGGATGGCATCATCTGTAAACATCAGTTATCCACCCTTATGTCACTAAAATGCTGAAAACAGCATGTGTGATGTCCTGCCTTCCCCTCTTGAGTTGCTGGTTTTCCAGAAGCTTTTTGAGGCCACCCATACCTCATTGTCCATAGACAAACTCCCCCATACCCAGGCTTTTGCTTCTGTAACTACAAAAGCTGCAGCCTTTTCAGCCTGCCAGTACCTCTTCTGAATCAGGTCTCCCATGCCAACACCTTGACAGCTTCTCTCACCGTTTATGTCCACCACTGGGTGTTTGGGTTGCTCCCATGACAGGCACCACCTTTTGGCCACAGCTCCAACAAGGTTTTTAACAGTCCATTCCTTTTCTAAGTCATGTTATGAGACCTTGTTGCCAAGGTCCGTGATGTGTAGGCTTACTCAGCTCCTGCCATTTACCCAGCAGCCATTGTACCAGACCCCAACCCTTCACCTCATGGGTTGTGAGCCCACAAGGCAGTGGCCCCATGTTGCTGGTGGTCTGTAGTTATAGACTGTTATAATAATAGTTCCAGAGAGGGGGGACGGCAGCTGCAAAGGCCCTGTCGCCCCAGGTCCGGTGCTTGGTCTTGGTGATTTGGAGGAGGTTCTCATGAGCTGACCTGAGGGATCAGGTAGGGGTGTGGTGGTGAAGGAGGTCGGCGAGGTAGTTAGGGGACCGGTTGTTTAGGGCTTTGTAGGTGGTGAGTAGAACTGAATCCTATGTTTGACCAGGAGCCAGTGGATCTGAACGGTGGGTGCAGGTGAGCGTGCAGGCAGCAGACCTCTGAACATATTGGAGTTTATTGAGGATTTTGTTAGTTGAACCGTATAGGATGCTGTTGCAATAATCAAGGTTATGGTCTGTAGTTACAGTGTTTCTAAGCTTTGATCACACTCACACATAAGGGCTATTTAGAATCTCACCTGACTTGCATGTGTTTGGAATCCCATGCAAATTTCACACAGAACAGACCAGGGCTGAGATTTGATCTCAGGACTTTCCTGCTGTGAGGCAACAGGGGTAACCACTGAGCCACTATGACACCCGAGAGATGTTTGTTTATAATGTAACCAAGTGGGAGCATGTACAAGAGAAATAAGATGGGACCTAGAATTAAACCCTGGGAAACCGTCCACATAAAATGCGCTGAGGATGATGATGAATTATCTATAGGGACAGAGAAAGCTCTATTGGAGAGGTAGGAGCTGAATCAGTTCAGTGTTGTATCTGTAATGCCAACCCAATGTCTCTGATGATCCATTAAAGTTCCATGATCAACTGTATCAAAGGTCGCAATCAGGCCCAAAAGAATCTGAATTGTACCTTCACCTGCATCTGCTGATAATAGAAGGTCATTAGTTACTTTGAGCAGTGCATTCTCTGTTCTGTGAAATGCCTTACATCCTGATTGAAATTTCTGAAAAATATTGAAGACATCAGCTGAGTTGAAACATCTATCTCTATAACTTTTGAAAGAAATAGCAATTTTGAGATAGGCCTGTAGTTATTGAGGATCATGGGATCTAGGCTGGGTTTCTTCAGGAGGAGTTGGACTAGATTAGATTAGATTAGATTAGATTAGATTCAACTTTATTGTCATTGCACAGAGTACAAGTACTGAGACTACAAAATGTAGTTTGGCATCTAATAGCAGTGCAATAGTGCAAATAGCAGTAAAGTGCAGAGTATGCATATGTACAGTAGTAGATAAATGAAATAATGAAATGAAATAAACAGTAAGGGCTAGATATGAATATGCTGTATGTACAGGATGAACTATAATTACAGTATAAACAGTATTAACAGGTAACAAAATATATGTAATAATGACAGTATAAACAGAATAAACAGGTTACAAAATATATGTGATATGTGTATAAAAATATATGGTGCAATGGTATAAGTGGTGCAAAAAAAAAGAATATATATAGGCATATAGTGCAGGTACTAAAGTGTGGCAGTGGTAGGTAGATTGATCAGTCATTGAAGGGAGGTGAGGAAGAGGAAGAACTGGGAGGTGTCGGCGGGGGGGCTGCTATCACCGTGATGCAGAGTTCAGCAAGGTGACAGCTGAGGGGAAGAAGCTGTTCCTGAGCCTGCTGTTTCTGGAATGAAGAGACCTGTTTGCCCACCTCCCAGAGGGGAGGTGGGCAAACAGTCTGTGGCTGGGGTGAGAGGTGTCCTTGATGATGCTGCGCGCCCTTCACAGACATTGCTTGTGGTGGACCGTCTTAATAAGGGAGAGTGAGGTACCGGTGATGCGTTGGGCAGTTTTCACCACCCTCTGCAGTGCTTTCCGGTCTGAGACAGAGCAGTTGCCGTACCAGACTGTGATACAGTTG
>OOFE01047019.1:5930-16171 GCA_900323365.1 Monocentris japonica
CTTGGATCTGTCTTGGATTTGGCCTGCACTGGTCATAGATTGGTCTTGGATCTGTCCTGGATTTGGCCTGTACTGGTCATAGATTGGTCTTGGATCTGTCCTGGATTTGGCCTGTACTGGTCATAGATTGGTCTTGGATCTGTCCTGGATTTGGCCTGTACTGGTCATAGATTGGTCTTGGATCTGTCCTGGATTTGGCCTGTCTGGTCATAGATTGAATGCCGTTCTACAGTATGCCAGACGCTACAGTTGAGTGCAGCATATGAAGGCAGATGGCCGCTGGTTAGTGTGTACAGTGTTTTGCAGATATCTTGTGTTTGTCAGGTAAAGAAAAACTCCGCAAACTCTCAGCGCCTACATTCACAATTTCTCTCTCTCTCTGTCTCCTCCCTCACCCTCCTCCCCAACCGCCACTAATGAAGAGGATATCCTGGTCCCAGTCACTCATCCCCCTCTGTTCCTCTTTGTCTGTGGTGGTGGGGGTGGGGGGGCTAATTGGCCAAGCCTGTTCTGAAGAAAGAAGACCTCTTGTCTGGGGACACAAAACCGTCTCTCTGTGAGTGTGTCTGCAGCACTGCAAGGTCAAAAGGACAAGCCCTGCTTGGACACACACACACACACACACAGAGAGCCCTCTTCACTCATCCTCCAGCCCCCGACAATCTGCAGAGCTACCTGGGAAAGGTAATTATTTGCTCTCCTGTCTGTCCTCCAGCTTTCAGACCACTCTGCTGCCGGGACAGAGAAGAAACAGATACAGAAAGATTGTATCACTTGTTTGAACCTCGCTCTCACTTCCACGTAGGTTAAATTACAAACCTTTTTTTTCTATGGCAGCTTAAAAGTTGCAGAAATGCCAGTAACTGATGTGTTTCCATGTGGTGCCTGCTAGCATGCTATTTGTACAAAAAAACAAGTTCCTGTATGGCAGGGTAGCCTTGCGTTGAGATAGCATAGGCATGTCCTTTTTTCATGGGTTTGAACCCTGCAACTAGCCAGCGCCATAGGGCTAACTGGCTAACGTGAATGGTAAAGAAAGAACTCTGGTCAAAATGGAAATGACTGGTATTTCATTCACTCACGACCGTGACATTCATGACCTTGGAAGGCCAGCAGGCTAGCTGACTAGCTTACCTAGATAGCTATAGGCTAGTATGGCTAGTTTGAACTTGGAAGGTCAGCTAGGCTAACTAGCTTACTTAGATAAAGACTAGATTGCGTTTTTTTAGTCACTAACAAGACTGATAGGTTTCATAATATTAGCTACCTGCTCTCTCACCTCTTTTTCACTGGGCTTTAGAGTACGTCCACACTAAGCCATTTAAATTTGAAAACGCCGTCCACACTAGACCACCAAAAACAGATACCTCCTTCCATGGGCATGCGCAGACCACTCGGCCACTCGTTTGGAGCGGCCGGATTGGTCGGCTCGCTCACGACTGGATGAAGTGATTTTGATAGTCGGTTTTGATAGATAGTTTTCGAAAGTCTCCGTTTTCAAATTTATCCACACGGGAGAGCGTTTTCGGAAAGCTCCATTTTAGGGGGGTAAAAAAAACAGCGAGATAAGTATGTGTTTTCAAATTTAAATGGCTTAGTGTGGACCAGAAAAACTGGTTCTTTGGATCCGCCCACTGAGGTTTAACTCCACCAATGAGATTATTTCTGGCTCCAGAGCAGCTGTTATGTGTGTAAAACTAAAACTCCGTAATGTCAATACTTCTCATTTGTTTTGCTACATAAAAAGTAACAAACCACTTGCTTTGACATCCCCTGTGCCAATTGTTTTTCAACTGTTCAGGCTCTTTGGCTTCAGTCATTTAGTTTAGTCATTATTGTTACAGTCACAGTCCACCTGAACCACCTGGCTATGAAATATAAGAGCAGATCAACAAACAGGCTTGTTGACCTCAGAAACCTCATGTCTCCTGTCAGGTCTAGACTGAAGAATCTCTTTCTCTCTTTCTCTCTGTCTCATTCTGTCACTCATTTTTTGCTCTGTTTTGCTATGAGAAGTTTTATTTAAGAAGAAGGACAAGTCTAAGGTCAATTCTCTCCAACACTCCTTTTAAAAGATTACTTGAAATTACTCGACTAATGCTCATATACATAAACACAAAAACTGCCATCATATGATGGGATTTAGTAGATCCCAATATAAAGAAGCCAGTAGTACTGTGTTATCTAGAGTACCACAAAGACTTCAATTACGACACTGAGAGAACTGGAACGACTAAATCATTCAGCCTAGTTTCTACTTCCTGGAACTAATATTTGTTGCGATATAATAAAAGACAAAACTCTGGCTTGATTACTCACTTGATTGTCTACTATGTTGTGCTCTTCAGTACACAGTACAGTTAGGTAAAGATGCACAAGAAGCATACAATGCAATGTTTCAAAATATGACCAAAAAAAATGTATTTGTGCATGCAGATGACATTTGACACTGGAAATACAGATTCTGTAACAGTGCTGTAACATATATATATTTTGGATAAGTATATCCAAAATATATTTTGGAAATGCAAAAATTTCAAATGAATGTCGTCAACATGTAAACATTCACTTTTTGGCCAGTTTAATGTTTTATTTTGGAACATGCCACATATTCTGAATCATCTGTTCCATGCGGGAGCGACGTCAGCTTTATGTTGGTGACGCACCAGTGGTTAATTCCAGTGGAAACCAAGGGTGCTGATACTGCACAATACCTAGTACTTCATGTTGAAGCTCTAGGACGTATCAGGGCCTTGCTTACATCAATAACAAAACTCTTCCTGGATAGATGTGTGGTCTGCATGGGTGGCCCCCGGTGGGAATTGAACTCCTAACCCTTGCATTGGATGCCATATTGACACAGAATACACAGCGCGTTATGCACAATACATCACCCCTTGTCCTCTCGTTCACCCACGTTCCGCAGCAGCTTTCTTTAGCTTCTCCGTGGCCCATGACAGAAAGCAAAGAGGTGAGGTATTTCAGAAAGCACTACGTCATTTGACATCCATCAAACATATTTGAAGTTCTCCTGATTGCTACGCTTACGACTTTCTCAAAGTTGAACAGATTGGATGAAGCATTGTCTCTTAAATCACGGCTCTCAACCTGAAACGGGTCACGGGCGATTTTCACATAACGTGTACTGAGAGATGTTTTCGTGAGACAATGGGTCTCTCATGGGTCAAACGGTGACACTCTCATATCTTGGTTCCAATGGTGAGAAAGCTCATGCACTGCCGGGCTAGAAGGAAACGCAGGTGCATGCAATACAATACACGCACATGCACAAACGCACACCGTTTTGTGTTAAGTAACCAAAAATGTCAAGCGCCATGCGATTTGCTTATGCCACTCACAAAAGTGCGACAAAAGGCTGCGACTTTGTCCCATTGTCATGCATCCTTCTAGAGTATCGTGGCTGTTTAAGGAGGTTACACAGCACGGCCGCTGAAAGATGAGCTAACTGGAGCAGCCAACATGGATGGAGGGCTATCACTTATTGCCCAAGAGCACCAGGATTGCTCCCAAACACATACATTATGTCGCAACAGCAACCCTATACCATCTCCCTATTTTAACACGCAATGTGTCTTTCCGTTACCTTTTTTACAGACGCACCTATTGTCAGCCGTTTTCCTCAAAACAGCAACCCACTTGGTAGTGATGTAAGCTAGCTATTCACGGCGAACAGTTTGTGAGTGTCTGAGTAAGCCTCTTATGTTTCCTGACCTTGACAATAGAACAGAATAGAATAGAATAGAATAGGCGAACACAAGTGTTTCTCATCATTTCACCTCTCACCCTTCAGAGACAGTTAGCATCCTCTACCTCCTAGAAACTTATCTTTTCACTTTTTGCTGTAATTGACTTTACATGAATCCACTAACAATTCTTTGAAGCACTGAACAGATTTACTAGCATTTCTTGTTCTGCCTGTGATCCCTGATATGTTACTCATTCTTATTTGACACTGTTACCTGTATGTGAAATCTGTGTCGGTCTATCAGCCCAGCTGCCTCCCAAGCCATGTGAAATGCCAGTCACTCAAATGGGCTATTATGTGTTGAAATGCATGTAAATGGGAATAATAATGATGACCAATATCTGTACAATAAATCATATATGATGCTTTACATTATATGTTTTCCACCTTGCATATTGCTTTTCATTCTTCAGTGCTCATTCTAGCCAGCTACATTTTTTTTGGTAAATTGGTAAACCATCATGGCAGGAACACAAAAACACACACACTCACAAAAGCAGTTACAACAGGTGGAACAGGTATGTGGCCCTCAAGGTAATGACTGAATTGGTAGCGGGCGGTGGGCAGACACCGTGAGAGTCTCCGCTCAGCCTGGGTTTGGTTAATATGGAGAAAGAGCAGCTGAAAGTGAGACAGGGTCCTCTATTATGCTTCCAGGACACTTGCCAGATCAAGTAAAATAACAGCTTTCAAGACTCCACTATGTGGGTATTAACTTTTTGAGTGTGGAGTAATTTACCTAACTATAACACACCCCAAAGACACAGGCCAAAGAAATACACTTTTTGACCAAATATTTAGTTGGATCACCAAAACATGCACTCTTCCTGTAAATGCACTATGAAGTTTTGATGACCCATCCTGCACAATGTTGCGTAACATTTTGAATTAAGCCACACAAGGTGCTGGACTGCAGGCTTATTCACAACACACCCAAGGATGAACAGCCAAATAAATTGCAGCAAGTCACATGATAAAATCGATTCAATCATAACCAGCACCGTCACTAACACAACTCACACCCTTACCCTGTACTTGATAAACTTTCTGGGGTCTACAAGCGAAGTGGCTTGCTAAATGCTAAAACCAGTGTGTGTTATCTGCTTCCCTCTGTCTGCTTGGTGGACAAAACTATGACACAAGCAATGCAATGCAAAGCCTCGGCATTTATGGCATCAAGGGGTCTGGAATAGTTTTCACCATCATTGATTCAACTTCCTGGAACTATTTTTTCTAAGCAACATCAGAAAAACATGGCCAAAAATCTTGGATGGTAATTGTTGCCTACCAAGATTTAGCTTTTTGAACATTATTGGTTAGTATTGGAAACTATGGGAGCATTACCTGTTTCAATAGCCTAAATAAATAGCTCTGGCTCTGCCTATTCCCTGAGTTGACTTGAATATTTTATGAAACTGACTGAGTGTTTGATTGATCATGTCGATTGGATTTGCAAAAAAGGGGTGAACCCATCTTGCGCTCAAGCCAGGGGAAAAACTCAACAGCTCAAAGTAAATTGAAAGGGTTATTAGTTAATGATGGACTGCTGAAACATGGCCATACTGCAGTTCTAGGGAAGTGTACATGTTGGTCTGTAGAACCTGCGCTTTGCCACTGCCGGATAAAGCATTAACAAGAGCCTGCCAATTAGAGTGAGTTCCCCCGAAACCAATTTCAACAAGTGAGCAATAAGAGTGTGCTATTGTTATGGAGAATGTCCCCGAACAAGGACCTTACACAGGACCTAGCAGCTAAACCGTTCTCATTTTTGCTTTGTATGTGTGGGATGCATGCATAGGTGTGTACCATGTGGATGTGCATCACGACTTCATCATGTTGTGCATTGTGGTGATATAACATATTTGAGAAAGTAATGAAGCCTTCATGACCTCCCCACCTCTCTCTCTCGCTGTCTGCCAGCGAAACAACAACTGGGTTTCTACTCAGAGGGACCTTGTTAAGTAGCTCTGATCCTGATCACAGACACACAGAAAACCGACGTCGGCCAACAAGCTGCCAAGGACCGCTAAGTATCTGTGATCCTGATCTCATTAGGCTAACGGCTAGCTGCTAATGGCTTCATTAGTGCTGAATGCCACTAAACCATTTAGCCACCATGAGTTGTTTGCTCCACCGATAGGAAGAGGTTAAACCATTTATCACTGCAGGTAGCTGCACTCTGCAGCAGGGCAGCATTCTTTTGCTTGATACATCAATTCATTTTATATATAAAAAGCAACATTATCAGCACATGGGATAAAGTTAATTTATCCACATTCATTTTTGAAAGCAACTTGTCTGTTATACTGAGACATTTTTGTCTCAGTATTTCAGGATTTTCCAAAACTCTAAACATACATGTAAGGACTATCGACCTACAGCATTATAGGCAGCAACCTACATCATCAGTAGATAATTTCATTAGATTTCTGTTCCCAAAAGTGTGAATTTATTTTAATGCTAATGCTCAAAAGAGTGAAATAAACGTGAACTGCTGGTCTATTTGATGTCACCTGTTGTTTGATCGTGGAAAATAGGCCCTAGCTAATATCCTGAACTAAATCCCATGTCTAGATGTACACTCCATCACGCAGTCCAGTCAGACAGAAAACAGAGAAGGCAGTCCCTGCAGACTATTTGACCCAACAGGCGTCAAACTCTGGCCTCAGGAAGAGCAGGATTACTGATTACAGGGCCCCAGGCCAATGTTTTTTTCACTATTTCTTTTTCCCATGTTTCTTCTCAGCGGCCAGTGTTTGTTCTCATTTCCTCTCTTCTCCACCTCCTTTTGATATGTTCTCTCAAAAAAGGTAACTAGCCCTTGCCTCTCTGCTGCCTTTTTACTTTCTTTTTTCTTTTTTTGTTCTAATCAGTCTGTTGCTTTTTTATGTCATGCAAGGCGGCGTATTTATCCTAGATAGTGGCTGGGTTTCCCCTTCCTTCGCTTGCCCCATGTGATGGAGGATAATTAGTGTGTGTGTGTGTGCCTGTGCGCATGTGTGTGTGCCCCCCATACTCTCTATTTGTAATTCATTCTTGCAAGTGGAGCTACTGTTTGGACAGGAACACAAACACAATGTGTGTGTGTGTGTGTGTGTGTGTGTGTGTGGTTGTGTGAGTGAGTGAGGCATATGACTGTCTGAGTGCATTTGCCTGTGCATGCCTGCACACATTTGCGAACTGAAACCAGCATCAAACTAGTAAACTTCCAGATATCATTCTCATACACCCACCAAACCCACCAAAACACCAGGTTTCCCACTTTTGGCTGACGTGAATCTTTATGACATAAATTCACTGGTCACACTGCTAAGTTACGTGATTGACTTTCTGAAGTGTAAAAAAGCATAAAATTTATGCCTTTTTCTGAAAATTCATTTGTGTTTATATTGGTGGTTGCTTGCCTTAGTTTGCCCACCTTTTTATTTACTTATATGTGAAATGAAGAGATGAACATTTAAGTTTTGTCTTCCCAGATTACTGTCGATGATTCCTTTTGAAAAGAGTCAGCGCAACTACAAAAGCGAGACCTTTCAGAAGCTGATGCGACTGACTCAGTAGGAAGTCATCCATGAAGGTGGAGTACTTGACTTAAAGTACATGACTCAGACTGTGGCAGCAAATGAAGGCAACAGAGAGAGGAGGAGGGGAGAGGAATGAGAAAGGGAGAGAGAGGGCGGAGACTATATAGATAGATAGACTTTGTAACCAGTACACACTTCTGCTTTTCACAGTTTATTAGATAATCTTTCCAACCGGACAGCTCAGTCAGTAGAGCATGAGACTCTCAGTATCAGGGTTCGATCCCCACATAGTGTCAAGTACCTTTGTAAACCGCTTTGGATAAAAGCGTCTGCTAAATGACTGTCATGTCATGTAAAATGGGACTTTAAGAGGAAAATCAAGATTCTGTCTCAAATTGAGAGCAGTTGAGCTTGAGCTAAGATGCAAGGGATTTCAAATGAACTGTAGTACATGTTCAAGGCGCTGTCAAGATGATGCAACAGGCCTACAATATGTGTTTAAGAATGGCACAAAACAAACTATTCCAAGGAAACAGATGGGGACTGTTAGGCTCAGCAGCAACACAAACAATTCAGCAAGATAAATAGCTGTATTATCTTTACTTGGGGAAACAATTCAACGTGTCCAGGATGGGATGGATGCCTTGGCTGTGCTGTCTGTCTGCTTAACTGTAATCTTAAGCAATTGTGTTTGGAAAACACTCTAGCTGGGAGACTTCCTCCCTTTTAGAAAAGAGAGTCACAAAAGGAGAAACCTGAGCCCACAGCAATTCTTTATCTTTATCTCTGCCTCTATTCTTGGTTGTTTGTTCTTTTACATGACCTGGGTTTGATAATGTGTTTGATGAAATAAGATAGGGAATTAGCTTTCTCTTTTTGGGACTCTCATACCACATATTTCCAGGGTCCTTTTGACATTAGTTAACTAATAAATACCTGAACACACATGCTACTCAGATCGACAGACCCATTCATCCCTCCCTTAAGAGAAGAACTACAGAATCAGTTTTACAGATATTATATAAATATGACAGCACAATTATAAGTCCATATAGGAAAATCATAGAAATAATATAAGTATACCATAGGAGAGAGAAAAAATACCATAAAGTGCGATAACATCACTACAAACTCACTATTGTATAGGCAATACCAGACGCACTATAAGTCCCTATATGGATATTATAGGAGTATTATAGTGATGCCATAGGAGACTATAAGGCTAGGCGGCCGAAGGTTACTGCAGAGTGAAAGTAGGGGAAGCAGAGTCCAGTTTTTCCGCAGGAAACCGAGTCCATTTCCACTTGGCTCGTAGACACGACCGGAATGCGATTTGCGTAAGGCCACGCGGTTTAAAAATAACGGAGTATAAAGGCAGAGAGCTGCTGCGGTCCAGGACACCTGCAGGACACCCGGACTACAGGAGGAGTAGACAGAAAGAAAGAAAGAAAGAAAGAAACAACGAAACAAACAAACAACGAAGGAGGGAAAGAAAGAAAAACTGAAGGAAAGAAAGAACTATTCAACTTGCAGAAAAAAAAATGTATAAAAAAAAAAGTAAAAATATAAAATTATACTATATTATTATCTATCTATCTATCTATCTATCTATCTATCTATCTATCTATCTATCTCCACCCATCCATCCATTCATCCTTTTAGCTTCATTGTCGTTCTTTGCGTTTATAAATGTAGCCCAAATAGTCCCAATCCGTAATAGGTACTGTGAACTCTAACGACATAAAACCCTATAATATTCCTATAGTCTGTTTGGTGCTCAATAGTGAGGTTTTATGACGTACTTTATGGTATTTTTTTTTTTTTTATCTCATATCGTGTCCCTATAATATTCCTATCGGAACTTATGATGTGTATAGCCAATGTGTCACAGGATCCCTACATGACCTTTCCATTAGGGTAGACCAATTCCATGATTTGGCATATAAACCTCGTAACCAAATCCATAATAAATCAATATTATTTATTCCAGTGGCATAACTGCAGTGCGCCTGAACTCGTCAGCCTGCCCACCTGAGCATTACCATAGTAATGACTCCAGGGGACTAGTGATGTTAAGTAAAGATCATTAAGGAACACGCAGTCTCTTTGTTGACATCCAGATTAACAGGTTGTTTCGATGGTGCTGAGGAATGAGCCGCCGCTTCACACGTTTGTGTTTGATTGTTAAACATGCAGGGATCAAGTCGGGACAAATTAATGATGAGTCAATTGAGATTAGGCTTTGTGTGTGCGTGCTTGCGTGTGTGTGTGTTAGTGTTGTGGCGGCTGGAACGAAACTCTGGAAAGCATTTTGGGCATTTCACTTGCAAAATAATGACTTTTAGAGATTATATCCATTTACTTTAAGACAGAGGAGATATCTTGGTGTAACGTTTGGGCCAAAGTATTATCGAACCAAATATCTCATAGTGTTTTTATGAAATATCCGACATCCAACTCCAATAACACAGCTTTATTTGTAGTTTTGTCATGACTCTCCTGCAGACCACAACGGTGTTGCCCAGGTTTAGTGTCGCCCCCTATATCTGCCCAAAGGGGAACGCTTTAGTTTCACACGGAGAGCAGAGGAGGCAACTGCTCCATTCAGGGTAACTTTGCACTGGCATTGACAACAAATACTAAGCACAGTATCCTGTGTGCTATGTCTTGCTCTTGGATAAATAAGTTGCATTTATATGAAAGTGTGGTGAAAATGAAGTGAAAAAAATAAATAATAATATTACATTTTGAAAATATTAGCAAAACGGAACATCAACAAGTATTTATTTATTTACTAATTATGTGTTTGTCTTTTTAAATGCATTTATTTATTTATTCCTTCAGAGTGGATGGATGAATGAGACTTTTTTGTCATACTTTGTGTCGCAGTACTTACCTGACACACCTGAGTGCCATTTTATGTTTTTGTTTTCCCTATTGGCTGCTGCAGG
>OOFE01047021.1:0-17419 GCA_900323365.1 Monocentris japonica
GAAGCCGATGTGCATAGGTAAACGCCCTGTTCACCACCGTAAAAGGCTGCAGACTGAAGGGTCGTGTGCAAGTAAACCACGGAGGAAAAGAGGGAAAAGAGGAACTTGCCGGAGTCCGAAATTGAAGTGTTGCGTGCATGAGAAAAAAAACAGAGTTTTCAGAAGCATAAGCAGCGGAGTCACAAGAACTGATAAAAGTAAAGCATGGCAAGAAATTATTAACGCTGTCAATGCTGTTTCAGCAGAAACACACACCGTTGCTGAGGTAAAAAAAGAAATGGTTTGACATGAAACTGGATTGCAAAAAAGTATAATAAGAAGTAGGCCCGTATTATCAGCCACAGGAGGGCAGCGCACTGAGGCGCTATCCGACATGGATCAGAGGATCAATCAAAAGGAGAGACCTCACTGTCGGGTGTCCAGTTGGCATTGGAGTTGGACACAGATCAAATCCAGGCTGCATCTTCATCAGATGGTAGGACTATAATTGTATTTGTAAGACGTCCAGTCCATGTGATCAACCATTACAAGTCTGATAATCTTGTGTTGTTATGAATGAGGACAGTTCTGCAAATACGCTATTTCAGCCTATTAGGTCTTTTTTTTCTACAAGGCCAGTGAAACATCTTGTTGTTGTTGTTGAGGTTTGGCACTACTGGAATTGATATTTCATAAAGAATAAGCCGTTCTAAGAGCCTTCCCGCAAGTTTCCAAACACACGAACAAATTCCTGCATGTTTCTAAACACACGTAGGATTTGATCGTACCAACGAACAAATTCAGATACGAACAAAATGATGAATCAGACTATGTTCGTAGAAACATTCGTACGAACGCTGATCAAATCTGATCGTACGCACGTTTCGTGAATGAGGCCCATTATGTGTAACATGTGTATGTATGGGCTATAAAGAGAAACGGAAGGTGAATATACATTTAACGAAGCTTGTCTTAATATTTATCAGGAATACTACCAATGCATGTCTTAATTATGATGTTTGTTTATTTTTTTGTTTGTTTTTTTAAATCAGCTTTGAATTTGGGTAGCTACTGCAGATTGGGACCACTGAAGATGAGGAAGATACGTGAGAGGAAAGCTATTTCGTGAAAGAGCCAATGAATAAAAAAATAAAAGGACTATAAAACTCTGCATATGGCCCTTAGTGGAAGGAATTTTCTTTATGTTCAAACATTTTATTCAAAATGCTTCTTTGACAGGTTTGTCACGAGCAATACGATTATAATATGATTTGTTGTCTGCAGCATGATTTAGATGTGTGTGTGTGTGAGGGTGTGAATAACATAACTTAAAGATGTAAAATGTGCATAAGATTGCAGACCCTGAATACACCCTGTGGTGTGTGTTGCTGTATTGTGATATCAAAGTTTTAAAAAAATGAAATTTAGCAGAAACATTGTCGAAAATGCACAACATAATCATTACTTTATTTATTTGGGTGAGAAATTAGTAGAAATCTAATTTGGGGAATGATGAAAAATAATTCATATATTGATCAAAGTTTTTCAGACTTCTTCTTTTCCATGATGGATGGATTTACTGTACTATAATGGTGTTGTATAGTTAAGAACATAATAATCATATCATGTATACAGTGTAATGTCATGGTCAAACAGAAAACCCAAAGAAACTGACCTCTCCCAGCGTTTCCCAGTTGCATTTTCATCCATGAATGCTGCGCAGTATGAATTCATACATAATTTGGGAACTCTGTCGTGTGATCTCGTAAGCGCTGTTCATTCAGAATACTGCAAAAGGCTAGTGGATAACTTTAATAAAAGATCTGGGATGCTAAAGACTCTCTCATAAAACAACACTCATCCATTTTAATGCTCAGAAATTTCCATTTCAGTTTCCTTTGTAATTGAGATTCATTTTGCAGGAGCTAAATTAGTTTGAATAGTAGAATTGGTAAATATATGTTAATTAACCCCATTTTTACATCCCCTCGTTTGTTAAGTGAGAGCAGAGCCAAATGAAATTCAAACTTACCTGTAAGGCAGATAGACTCAGGACCTGTCTATGAATTAAGGCAAATAAAAACACTCCTGCACAGTTTACTTTTTTGCCTACTCAGTTGTTCTTAGTTAGGCGGAGGTCTTAATTGCATTGTCGTTAGTGCGTCTAATAATCGCCAGGGGACATTTGGGTTTATGAACCTATGCAGGCTTCTGCTATCCGTGCGTGTGTGTGTGTGTAAAACCTGCAGAAGGAAAACCACAGGAAAAGGATGCCCACCACTGCTTCTTAATTTAGGGAGAGATTAATAAAGTAGTTGCTAGACTTGCAGTTTGTTCTCCCTAAGGGTTGTATTTTAATAATCTTAGAGATACAGGGTTCATCTGTGGAGATTTGCCCTTGTAGAAGACCGACAGAACTTAAAAGGTTTTTCTTAAAAGCTCACTGATTTGGTCCTGTTACTTGTCGTCCATAATTTACTGTTAGTTTCATGCAGATTAAATGTTAAAAGAAAGCCTATCTTTACAGTATAAAATACTGTACTGGCTGGTGGACTCAACTGCTAACAAAATGGTCTGTAGAGGAGAGACAGGGAAGGGGAAGTGATGCTCAGGCTCTGCAGTTCTATATTAAGATGTAGAATAGCGGGTGGTGAATGAGGAAGGAGAGAAGAAGCAGCACGTACGATAACCTCCAGTACTGAGACAAATGCTTTCATCATAGACTGTGCAACTTTTGCAACAGAACACCAAAGTACATGCTTCCACTTCAACTTACCAGTAAAGAAAGAACGCAAGTCAAAAGAAAACACACACTTCTACCAAGAGTTCACAGTTACTATTTCTTGTACAAATGATGTGGTTTCCAGCTCAGTGCACCACATCATGGCAGACTTATTCACGGTCACACAAATCAACCCAACTGGTGACCACAATGTCTGTCCATATTCAACCAAAGGGCAGGGTCTATATTCTGCTGTCTAGACACAATATGGCACCAATAAGGATTGTAGTTCATTCATTAAACTATTCATTTGAGCAAGATGGACCAAAATATATTGTAGTACATGAGAAATTGCTATTCTTGATACTTTTCATTGACCTACTCCCTCATTGCAGTCCCAGGACATCATTGGTATGAGGGCTCTAAGGAGTCATCCACGTGACTGACAGACAGCTTGCCTTAGCCCAATAAACTGAACTGTAAACCTGCAGCAGTTGATTTCAAGACCTTACATCAAGTCACTCAACATCACAAAGCTCTTTATTCCAAAGTGCATCTAAAATAGTGACTATGGCAAAACAAAATGTATTTATTTTTTTATAAATAACAGTAATGCCTGTAGGGCCTTTAGCATCATGAAATTGGGCACTATTTCAGAAATGAATCATGTTAAATATGATTACTGCTGTGATTGTTCAGAATTTTGTGTAAAGTCATTTCAATAAAAGAATCTGGGGTTTTCTAGTGTTAGGTAATGATGTATTCTAGTAACATGTTTCCACAAATGAAGAAAAGGTAATGGGACTCACAGTGCAGAACTACTTCATTCAAAAGTCAAGACCTCTGACCAGGTCACAAAACAATGATTGCAGTGTTCCCCATATCAATGGTAAAATCTACCAATGCTACAAAAAAAAAAAAAAAAAATCATGATTTTCTTCCCTAGAATAATCAAACTAGGAGAAATTTGAAACGTCAACGAATCAGATTTGACTCCTTAAAAGGTTTTGATCTTTTTTTTCCTCCAGTGTTGCATCAGCAAATGAAGAGGTTTCATGTAGATTGGGTGAATCACATTGATGAGATGTAGATGAAAGGGTGCATGATCATATTCCAGTGTATTCAAATAAATACCCTGGACCCTTAGCAGCTGGCAATGCTAGTCCTAAATGTTCACTTCTAATTTATCTACGAGATTCCTTTCCCAAAATCAGTGATGGTTTTCAAATTTTTTGAATTTTCCAAAACAAATGTGAGTCGTTGCCATAATCCTCAAGCATCTTGTTGGAGTTGTTTCTGACACACCACTGGCTTTCATACAGATTCTAATTCTGATGGGCCGATAAAACCTTCCTGTAAACTGTATGAGGTGTGCACGGTCACAGTGGAAATGATTTATGATATAATGAAGTGAGTCAATACAATCATTACTGAAAAACTCCTGGTACTAATTATATTTAATAAAAATATTTAAAGCAAGTGATTTCACGTCTTCTTACTACATAGCATGACGACTGTTTTCATTCTTTTGCCTCCATCAGTATTTCTGTTTTTCTTAGTTTCTAGTGAACAATAATGATGGGAACATCATTATTGGTAATAATACAATTAAACTGGTCACAATCTTTTCAAATCAAATAGTTTCATGGAATTTTAACAGCATTTTTGAAATAATCAAGAACAGTATCCGCCGGGCTGAAGCAAACTAGATTTTATTCCCTCAATTTAGCCGAAATTTGAAATCACTTTGTAAAATCTCTTGTTTTCTCACGACTAGCCCTCAGCAGTGGGGCTAAAAGCTTTAAGCAATGCCATTTATCAGGGACTAACTTTCCCCTTTTAAACCTTGCAGCCTAATTGTCATTTAATTACATCGAGGGACAATCTAATTTTGTATTTTTTTAAATATATAAATCGCTTTTCTTTTTCAATTAGGGGAAAACAAATGATTAAATTTTATCGTACAAGCGTCATTTATTATTCATGGTAATGAAACTATAGCCTTGCATTGCACTCTTGACCACCTGTTTGGGCCCCATGCTAAATATTTCACAGCTTTTTTCTCTTTTTCCCCCCTTCTTCTATGACCCTTTGATGTTTTTGTTCCACATTCTTTCCTCTTTTTTCATCCTCCCTGGAATAGCTGTGGAATAATCCTACAGTTTTCGCCTTTCATGCCAGAAACTTTGCATTGCATTTTAACAGTTGTCTGGAGAAAATCCCTTTCCTTCCGTGTGAAATATCATCTTTAATAACAGTGAAGGGCTGAGAAGAGCTGTAAATCTGTACTAACCACACAGCGCTGAAGTCTCTGGGAGACTGATTAGCATCTGGGAGCTGCTACATGGCTTCTTAATAATGAGAGGAAGTGCTGGTTGGCTGCCATGTGACTTGTGTTGGCCTTGATGCCGTTTCCCTGGGCAGCCAGCAATTATTACAGCCTACATTTCTTCTGCGTCCATCACGGCATCCAACCACTCAAAGATCGTTTCACTTGAAAGGCCTGTTCATTTCTCACAATCTTCTCACCAGACTGAAGATGTGAGGACATTCGTGTGACCACAGTGTGTATAACAGGTGATTGTTACAACTAATGATCCAATAGGAAAGTGAAAAACAGAAAGATACAAAGTAATAGAGAAATTAATCCCATTTTAAGATAAGCGATTATCCAGACATGGCGAAGCACTAAAATATGACAGGTTTGAGTCTCATGCTCAATGCCAAAAAGCCTTTTGAGACACAACATATACATTTCTATACAGTATACATGTCTATATACTCCAAAGGATTGCTGTGGCCTCACCCTCACAGACCACAGGTCCTAGATTGTACAACATAGAAGAGGATAAAAAAAAAAAAATCAAAAAGGTATGAAATCAAGTAGGTTCATACTCTCTATTGCTTCAGTGACAGACAAGTGGCAGAATCTGAGGGAGATTAAGACTACACCATTCATACTTTTAATCTGATATTTCAAACAGCCTAGCGATGAATCCTGACTTGTGCTCTATATGTATGCATGTTTGTATCTGTTGTTCCTATCTATTTATTGCTTACATTCATATTCAGTTTGGAAATAACCATAAAGGTTGGTTGAGATGTGGCTTTGCTAATCCATGTTCTGTCCTATTCTGTTCCATTTCTTATTATTAGGTTGCTTTTTAAAAGAAATGAAAGGCCCCACACAGGTAAGGAGAAACAACATCAATATCAGGATGGCGAGGCAGGGAAATCAAGAGATCAGCATGAAATCATGGTAGTTTGCCTGGATTACTGCCATACATCAACATGCAACTCACATGTATCTGATTCAAAATAACAGCATATTTATTTTACTTTATAGGAACTGTCTGATGACGTTTTAACATCATCACCAGCAGAAGAACACTGCCTGCGTCTATGCAACTGTACTGCAGTCACCTCTGCTTCCTGCTCTTTTATAATTTGCTGTAAAGTTAAACTGTAAGACCATAAGGATTGGTTGCCAGACTGTTCCTTGCACTTTCTATTTTGTACTGAAAAGAGAATAAAATTTGGATTTTTAAATTGCATTTTTGCAGGCAAACAGAGCAGTGGCAGTGGACTTCTACAACAACTACATCTGTAGCTATCAAAACCTAAAGACTAGGAATACTGAAAGACAAAATAAGGAAGAACACGCCATATAACACATCCATCTACAAGATAATGTGTAAGGCTTTGGGGAATCTTCCCGGGGCCTCATCTAATTAACCCCCAACTACTCCTCGTAATGTATGCCCACCAAACAACGTAAGACTTGGGAGTGTTATTAATCATTATCATCATCAGTGATGTGCTTTGTATTCACTTAACCCTCCACTCACCACCAGAGGTGGCATTGATTAACTAGAAGGCCATGCATAGTGAGTTGAGAAATAAGAATTAGATGTCAGTCTATCAGAACCGAAACCCAAGGGTGAGGAGGGTGTCCCGATCCAAATAACATGCATAAGGCATGTGTGTTTCATTTGACCCTGTAGCTGATCAATGTCAGATTGAAGGGGAGCCATAGGAGGAGTAAGTGTGTGTGTGTGTGTGTGTGTGTGTGTGTAGGCCTGGGCTTTGTGTGCTCTGGCAGAAAGTAAAAATGTGCATTTGCCACATTTTTAATTGTCACTTAAAACAAAAGAGCTCTGTATTTTGAATGATGGTATCTGCCACATATTTACCTATAATTGGTATCATAACAATCATGGTCAAACTTGAAACCATCCCATTTTTCAAAATTATTTGTAAGACAGTGAATTAGCTGAGGGCTCACCTTTGTTTTACTTGCCACTGTATTTCTAGTCACTCTCACCGTGCAAAAGCGGCATTACTGATATTTGATGGAGCTAAGTCAGTTTTCTGAACACACCCAGGAATGTCTGTGGCCACAAAGTGAAAGTATACAGTGTGGTTTCTGAACTGTAACGTCCGCACAAGCCAGCAGTGTCGGTTTTTGCTCATGTGTATACACCAAATTCTCTTTTTCCAGTATAACTAAATGAGTGCTACAACACTCATTGTTCTCTTCTGAATGGTCTTCAACTCATGCACCCCTATACTCTCTCTCATCATTTATTGATTTGTTTTGTGCTTGAAAAACCACTCGTTTTATAATTGTTTTGTAAACATTAAAGTATTTTTTTCACAGAAACATCAGTTGTTAAAAATCAGCAAGTAAATATTTCTATTATGATGATAACAGTGATGGTGATGAATGTTAACATATGTTACATCTTCTGCCCTGGTGTAAGGTTTGACTCAATGATATGATATAGCCATGATTTTTCTTTTTCCTATTCCCTGGACAAAAAAGGAAAGATCTAAACCTTTTCTTTTCAACTGAATTTACATCTTCCCCTCATTTCTCCTGCTTTCTTACCAAGAGAATTCTAATGAAGGGCAGAGTCAGATATCTACAGGGATACAAGAGGACCTGGAGACAGGAGAGAATGCAGCCACTGATGGCAAGAAATTTCCATAAAAGTACAATCAGGTTGGAATTTTAAAAGTGAATGTTTAAGTAGTCTAAGAGATGGGCTTTGATTCACACTCTGATCAAGCCCAAGACATCTCATTCAGAGAATAATGATTTTTTTCCCCCCGTAATTTTCTCTCTGTTTCTGTCTGAGCTTACAGGTAGAGCAAAGCCCAGTGGTATTGTTTTCCCCCCAGTACTTGAGTGCAGGAGCCTTTCTTCTCCTGGATTAGACATGGCCAAAAAGAATGGCAAATGTAGATCTGCAAAGCCATTAGAGGTTGGCTACACAGTCAAGAATGGGGCCCAAACCGCTGAATGCATTTCATGTCCCCTCCAACACTGGGTTGCAAGTAAATAAATATGTATATTTCATATATTTTCAATTGAAATGTGGTAGAAAACAGTATTCCTTTTGTGCATATGTACCAATGCATATGAGGATGTGACTGAATATGGAATGCGTGCTGTTGTTGTTACCATCACAAGACTGATGGACAATATGGTGTAGAAAGAGAAGTTTCCATGTGAGGCAAGCAGCGGTATGGGCCAAGGTTTTAACCAGGCCCTTTCCATGCCTTCCGTTTTAGTAATAGTTATCTAGTTTAGAAGAACTAAACAGTCAATAGGATTAAATCACAAATCACTTGGAGTAAATTGCATATATTCAATATTATAGTACTCTTCTAAACTCATTGTTTAAAACGTCCTCTAAGAAGCCTTCCTGGCTTGGGATGCTTCACCATATGGACCCACATTTTTCTCCTCAGGAGTAGGGATAAAGTAAAGGAAACTTTTTGGAAAGTAGCTATTGTGTTAGTACTACACATAGTGTAGGTCTATACATTTTCTCTTTCAAAATGTGATCTGTCAGACATGTGTGTTTTTGCTGCAAGCTATTACTCTTTCATGGCCCCTTTTTGGAGAGAAGGTTCCTGACCAATTATTTTCAGACAGATGCAGGGATGCAGAATGACTAGAAGCATCAGGTTTTTTTTTCCAGATGATGCCTAAGGTAAGGGGAGAATGGCCAGAGGCTATGGCAGACCCCGAGGGACACGCAGGGCTTATAAACTGTGAAACTGACATCTCTCATCTATTACTTTTGCTAAGTAGACCTTTAAAAACCTTGACAGTCCTCTACATGCTTTTCCTGTATATATTTTGCATTTTATGAATTTGAAGTCATTTTTGAAGTATTGACTCTGTATAATCTTGTGCATAATCACTGATCCAAGGATGAATAAAAGTGCATCTCATCTATAAGCTTTCATATTTCTTTTAACACTTCACACCTTATGTTACTTTTATGCAGTACAACTTTCCAAAATCAATGCACCGTACATTTTCAGGATGAAATATGTTTTATCTTATCAAACTCACCCAACTCCATCCGAGCCTGTTCAGAAAGAGTTAGTCGTGTGGGTGTGGGGTCAAAGTGAGTTTATTGTTGGAGTGCCGTTGGCAGTGCGTGAAAAAAAAAAAAAGGCCACTCCTGTTGCCACAGAGCAGGTTCCCTTGATGATAGGTCCTCGGAAGTCGACAAGCCTTGCAGGGTGCCTCCAGAAATGTTCCTTCAATCGCAGGAAAACCTGTCACTGGTCCCCTCTACAAGGTCACCATGTTTGAATGCTGTCACCTTCACTTAGAGCCAGACACACCAACAGACAGGGCCTCTTATCTCCCGGTGCTCCCTGCCAAGCTAACACAGACCCCATTGGTGTCTATGGTCTGTTCTGTATGTATATATTCACGACAGAGATGTAATACAAATATAACCAATGATGGGAGAGTGACATCTGTGACTTGTTTTGCTAGTGTTCGTATTTAGCTGTAAATGTTTAACAGTTGGCTCTAGGACTTACTTCTTACTTCAGTGCTACAGTATCCGGTTACCATGAATGAAGCGTGTTAAAGTAATAATCCGCCACATTTTCATATAAACAATGTGCATTTTGCTACTCCCTATTGCTGATTGATACAACACAATAGTGACTGAACCTATACAGTTCATGAAGTTTGCACATTTGCTGTTCTCAACACCTGGAGTCAGGTAAGTCTTTCCTGGGGAAAATCCTCTGGCTCACAGGAAGTGATGCGTTTCACGTTTCCAGAAGCAGCAACAGCATATTTTTTAAGAAACAGAAGAAGAAGGTAATTGGCATGATCGATGATTGCAACCATGGCTGAACAGACAAAGAAAAGTACCTACAAAAACTCAGACTTCATCAACAGAAAATCCAAGGAAAAGACGTCACAGTACCGGACACACTGTTGACAGGTGATCTCTGGGAAGTGAAGTGCAAAAACACCACAACCCTTGGCAGTAAAGATGTCACCAAAATCAAAGAAACGCAGATCTTGTAGATTACTATACTTTAAATGACTGAAGCTACAGCGGTAGGCTAATTTGTGATACACTGTGTACTCTGTTTGAATTCTGAACTGAAACACTGCCACAAGATTGCTCTGCCAGGGTCAAATGTAAATAGATTTATAGTTTATAGTGTTGTGGTGCATCAATGAAGATCAATGTTTTTAAGGTCACAGGCTTAAGGCTTAAATCTAGGACTATAGCTGTCATTAGGACACCGTTAATAATTCAGCACACCCCAGGGTACACACAGAATGTTTCTAGCAAGAAATAAAGAACAGAAACAGGACAAGACCTGTTCCCAACAGACATTATGAAGGACTAAATTTCACTTGCCAGTTCTTCTAGTTTGGACAACCATCAATCATTGTTTTGGAAGGACATAGTAGCTTGCCTGTTTTCCCAGTTATATGTGCTATTGTTGGTGTTTCTGCTTCTTGTATGACTGGTGTCCTTCCTGGTTCTTTAAGCTGAGGGACAGAGTGGCTTTTCTAGTCAAATACAGCATATTGCATTCTAAGAGGAATCACATTTCTTTATCAATAATTGTCCCAGTACCAATGACTAAAATGACACAATGCACATCAAGTATTTTGGTACATGGCACTACGTAATGCACGCTGAAGGGTTTCAGAGCGTCATTTTATGATGAGAAACAGTTGCTGCTGTTATCACAGCACTTCACAGCAGGTGACTGTAACTTGTCATAATTAGTATGTAACAATTTTGATATTTTAGCATTTGTTTCCCTTACAGTGGTATGTGTTAAGTCTTAGTGGCCCTTTCAGTAAAATGAAGTAATTATAATCGAAACAGAGGTAAATAGACTTCAGCTGTTCAAATTGGCCTCCAGTACTCAGGAGACACTCTCTAATCAATACTTCTGCTCTGGGTGCCTTTAGAAATGCCCTGAGGGTCCAATAAGCATTATCATCAGTATCCAAGAGGATACCGCAGCACACTGAGAAAGGACATATATTACAATGGACCGCATTCGTAAAGCATGTCAGGCCTTCCACTGCAACATGCACCATGAAGCATTTCCATTCAAGTCTTATTGGGCGTCTTCACAAGTCAAATCTACTTCTCTAATTCTTTTTTAAAAATGAGAACGTCTTGGTGGCATTGTAACAGAATGGAAAATATTAGAGGCATTGTAAAACGGGATGAGACGCTAAAGATGCCACTTGAAGAAAGGAAGATGAAAAAGTGGCACATAATTTGCAGCCAGGCACTTACAAACAGTTAATAAACGCTTGCATCCCAGAATGTAAATTAAAAGGCTCTTGGGAATTCTGGTCTGAGAAAGGGTTATTTTCACAGAGCTGAGGGGGCAGCTTGTCTGGTACTGAAGTTAGTCAGAGAGCTTCATAGCAAATGCTAGTATTGTAAACACTGTGCATATATACTGTGCAAACAGGAATTTCTTCATTCATGAATGGTGCAGTTTTTTTTTCGCTCCGAGTACAAATTTACAAACACAGCCAACATTTGAAAGATTTGAGCCATGAGAGTGCATGAAAAAGGTAATGACATCAAACCAAGAAGCTGTCATCTATACATTTTTCCCACAGAGATGGCTTGCAGCATTAATTACACCCAAATCCCTTCAAAGTCTGGACAAAATCATATTCAACCTTTTTCATTTTCAGCTAAAATTGTTTGACAGCAACAAAGCAGGGCAACATTTTCTGGTTTCTGCTGAGGATCAATTAAGATTGATTGTCACTCAGTGAAGCATAATATACTAGAAAAGCTCTACAGAAAGACATTATATGCATTATAGTGGGAAAGCTAAAGAAACAAGTTGTGAATAAAGAAAAAAGGTTATAATTGAATGCACAAGCTTAATTATACAGTGAGGTTTATTGTTAAAAGACCAAATTATTTCCATAATAGGGACAGGGGTTTTACTGAGTCATTTTTAAATGGCTTTATATTCATCATGACCACTACTGTGTGTGCTACAATATTCACAATTTAAGGCTACTGAAGGATGTTAAAGGATCTGAACATCAAAACCAGTGAGAAGGCCTGCAGTCCATGACTGTTTTGGAATATTCATTATCAATCTTCAAACTTAATGTTCTTTCAGTGTGCAATCCCATATTTTGAGTTTAGGGCTATTTTATTCCAACTGTTATAACACTCTTTGTTCTCAAGCCAGCAAAGTAAATGACAAAGCTGTATCATTATTACAGTGTTTCGATGTATTATTACATCTTCAGTAGACATTTCTGTTGGATCTCTGCTTTAATTAGCCTCTGGTCTCTATTGTGAATATGTGGCTTTATTATTTGTGGCCGCTGTAAGATGTGCCAGAGACCTGTTGATGTTGTTGCAATTACTTGGTTGTCGATAGAGGTCGATAAACGTATTGATGCCCATTTCAATTTGTTGAAAACGGCTACAGAAGGTCAAAGGTCAACATTGAAGCCTTAATGCCTTGAAGATACCTGCATATTCCACAAATTAAAAGTTGTCCAGAAAGATAGGATATGTAAAAGGTTTAAAGTGTTAATCCTGAAGTTCGTCTGTTTTGGCGACACCTATAGGTGATAGCTGTCAATGCAGTGAGTTTGCCAACTGCCAAAACCAAATCCCAGAAATCCATACGAAACATTGTTCCTCAGTACAGCAAAAAGAAGCGTAACGCACAATATGTAAACAAAACACCACAAATTAACTTCAGAAAAACTTACCAATCCAAACGATAATTTTCCACATCTGCAGCAATTCTTAGCTTCTTCTCCTCTTTGAGTTCTCCATCTTGAGAAGGTGTAACTAATATTTACTCTCGTTTTTGTTCTAAGACGGTCCTCACTACAGCTGATACAGTTTGACTGTCCGAATGTACTAGTCTTTTTTGTCTGTTCAGCCGTGTGGAGTTGACAATCTAGCAACACCAACTCCGTTGTTTTTCAAACTCTCCGCCACCCGGTCTCTTCTTCCGCATTCGGCGCATCGGCCACGCCCCTCGAGCCATACGTAATGCATCATTTCGTGTGCGTGTGTTTTTAGGGGGAACGGCGGACCCGCGCGAAAACTCGCATATACAGAAGTGCTTCCCAAATGCCAATACATTGGATAACTATTGCTAAAAATATGTTATGAACGATATAAAGGATTAAGGATTAAGTTACGAACGTTATGGAGTGAGTTACGAAAAAAATATACATTAATAAATCATATCCATGGTTTCAAGGTCCCAAAAAGATCAGATTAACTTTACACCTCTTCCAAATCTGTAGGATGTATTCTATTTTATATGAATATACCTTATAAATTTGGTGTGGTATAGTTGTAACGAGTTTGACAGGGAGACAAATACTTGGACAGATAATTTCCTACTCAAGTCTCTAGTCTTTCTTCATACCAGTAAATCCTGTAACAACAGAGTTTAATTTGTATGTAATTGAACTCTTGGGGAATAACAGGAGAGGCTCCAGAGGTGGAGAGTTTGAACACACGAGGGATGTCTGCACAGATCCCTGGCGGGCACAGCAAGATAGTCTGGATTTTAGACGAGGACAGAAAAACACAGCTTATTAGCCCCATGTAAATACAGAATCAGCAGAGCAGAATCAGCTTAATAGATTGTGGATAATCATGGCTATTAGTAAATAAAGCCATATTCTTCTCAGTCTGGAGAATACTATCCTTACTACTTATCCTAACTACTAATGCTTCAAACAATAAAAATAATAAAATCAGACCTTTTTTTAATGAGGAAATACCTACCTAAGGGACATCTAGAACCTGATGGAAGCAGTAGGCAGGGAGGAGTGTGCCAGTGCCCCAAGGGCTTTATAGCCGTCAAAAGTATAACTGTTTAACAAAAACCTAACTACTAATGCTTCAATCAAGATGGTTTGTAAATAGGGTGATACTCTTCTAGGACTAAAGAATACAAACTTTTTGCCTTTTTATTTGAGATGTATGATAAAGTAAGCATTTACCAATTGTATGGTGAGTAGTAGAAATGGTCATCTTGCATTCTTAATTATCTCAAAAAAGCTAAAAAAGCAGTCTTGTCCAGCATTGAAAATGTATTTTGAGACTCAGTTCACTGTCATCTTTAATATTAGTAAAACTTAAAGATATACTCCAGAATTTATTTGACCATCTACGTTTTGACTGTATTCACATTTGTTCATGAAGAGTTTGATTTTTAGATGGGAAATAAGCATTTTGGAAAATAATATATATATACATATAATTATATAAACAAACCTATTTTGTTTGGTGACAGTATTTCATCAGAGGGCGCATTTAATGACAAGAGAAAAATAAGTCAAGATGAATTTAGAGTCAGCTTCTCAACCTCAGACCAGGCGTATCTGAGAAGAAGGTCTGGCATTGAACCAGAGCCCTGACCAAAGCTGGACAGTGTGTTTGAGTTTCACAGAGTATGGGCAGCTCCATCAATATTTAGCTCCTCTACCACCCCACCTTTCCCACAGATAAAAGCGAGCGGAGGCCAGAGTACAAGGAGACGCCACCTCTCCCAGTGTTGCTAATTATCCCTGTTTGCTGTCTGGGCAGCTCCCAGGCATTCTGATTGGATTTACTTGACAAAATAAATAAATGATCGTCATAAAAGTGTAATGGCACCTCTGTGACCTTTCCCCATACCTGGGCCATGTTAGCAAAGGTATGGTGGAGCAAACATCGTTGGATTCTTTTGTTCTTGTGTTAGATACATTCTGACTCTTAAAGCAGTCCTGGTGCCTGCCAGGGAAAACCTTGTGTGTGTTCCTCACTGAGCTTTCGCCCGCTGTTTCTCATTGATGCCCTTGCATGTTTTATTGGACAATCTTTTATGAAGAGGTTTACCATTTATGTTGTTGATGACAGTCTGATGGCTAAAGATATACGTATATGTTACAGAGAATATACAGTATGTTGTACTTGCAGATCTCACTTCCTGAAACTCAAAATGTGGTGACAACGTAGCTCCCAACAACCAAAAAGAGAGTCAAAATGCTGACATTGTTGGTGTTTACAGACAACTCTTACTCTTACTCTTACTCCTTAAAGGGCTTTTGCTTCTTGCCAGGAAGCTCTTGATGGGTGGCACATTTTCATTTGTGCTTTGGCCTTCCCTGCTTTCTTTTTCTCTGTAGGTGGTAACCCAGCACTTGTCTTGTTATATTTGATTCATTTTCCTGATTGTGATACTGCTGGCTTGGTCCACAGGCCGCTGTAGGTTATTTTGTTTGGTTGCCATATCCATAGAATTCAATGTGGAAGACTTGCAGTTTATCTATTATGGTTTAACATGTTTTCCAGCCATATAAAAGAACAAATTTGGCATTGCAGTAAAGAGGCATATTTTTAGGTGTTTATGGATAGCTACAATGAGAGTCATATTTGGCAGAGTCTGGCAGGCATGTGGAGCTTTACTAATTCGCAGCTCGACATGCCAGTCGGCTCTCCATAAGTGTTGATGTTGCTTCCACGAGTTTAGCCAAGAAGTCAATAGTTTCCCTGTCAGTTGTGATCTCTGTGGGAGATTTGATGCTGATTCAGATTACTTTAATTTGACACAAAGTTGCCTGTTGCTCTCTCTCATTCATTCTCTTTACTGTTACATTTGCCTGTATGTTTCTGAGACCAGAGCGTGTTTGTCTATGAAATCCAGGATTCCTGTTTTTTTTTTGGTGACATGGTCATGGTTATATTAATGAGTATTGAAAAAGCAAGCTTGCCATGAAACAGTCTATCCCTGCCTACTCCACAGAAACAAAAAATTGACGATGAAAAGAGGCAGTATTAATAGAGCGCTATATCTATAAATAACTACACTAAGTGTAGTACAAATTTCAATTCTCTGTCAAATCAATCAAACAAACAATCATCTCCTTCCACAGGGAGGTCAGGACACAGGGTCAGCTACCCATGGAGCTGGAAGATATTCGGTGTCTTGCTCAAGGGCACTTCAGCAAGGCAGCTGCTTGTAAAGGCTTGAACCCAGTCCTCAGGTTGAAGGACGTTCTGCCTGCTCAACACGCCATCCTGTTGACGAAAGCAGTTCCATTTAGTGTATGAATACACTCATAGTAGCATCAGTGAACCCATACAACACCATAATGGTCTTTCCTCCATGATTAGTACCTTTACTTTGACGACAATAATGAAATGAATCTGTATACATGCATACTGAAAAGGCTCTGTTACTATTCCCATTTGCAATGTTGCATACTGTGATTATCGACTGAATGGCACCTCCTTTCCAACATCAGTCATTTCCCTCCTGTCATGTTGCTCCTATTGTATTTATGCTGCTTCCACAAACACAATCCAGTGTTGAGACTCAAAGTACAATAGCTAAATGTAAAAAAGAAGCTAACAACAACAACAACTCAAGATGTATTGGGAAGATGCTGCAAGTCGTGAAACCTGGACAGGCTTACTCAGAGTGTGGTGGTTCAAAGTTCAAACAACGCTCTGATAATGTGACTAATATCACAGTGCTCCATACTTCTTAATCTTAGTATTAATACTCCATATATGACTTCTATTGAAGTAACATAATTAGATGAAGGTATTTCCATGTCCTAATTTCACTATTGTCATTGCATTATAATCAAAGTATTGGTGTGCAAAAATGATTTTTCCACTTTTTCCATCACAAGACAGTGGCGATCATTCTGACAGTAAAATCTGAACATAAATGGGAATTAAAGACTTGATTGCCTTGACAACATCCACATAAACCTCAATGGGTTTCCCAAATTGCAACCACCAACATTAATATTAACAATCCACTGAGAATTGCAAAGAGCTGAAATAGTATTTAAGTCACATTTCATGTATCAACTAACGTGCCATTGGGTTTACCTTCTGCGCTTCTGCAAAGATCTAAGCTTCCACTGCTCTCAAGCCAGTCGCAATCTGTTTTCAAGCAAATATGCTGGGTGGAATAATGATATGTCAAGCAAACGGTGTAGCACAGACACCGTGGCATGTAAATAATCCAGGTTCTGCTTTGATTTGAAACAAAATGTTGGAAATGTCATGTAATCATTCTTCTAAAACCCATACCTCCACTCTCTACCCATGCTAACACACCTTCAGTGGTGGAGCCACACAGTTGCGTCCTATTGGCTGGGACAGGGAGACACTGCCTCAGTGGCTGAGACTGTGCAGTTTGCCTAGCCCTCAGGACAGCCCCTAGAAGCCAGCTTTCGCCTTGCCTGTCTGCTTGTCTGTCACTCTCTCTCTCTCGCTCAGAGGCTTGCTTTATTGTCTCTGTCAGTTGTGAGCCGGTGGTTTGCCCCCACTCACTGTCACCCCTCTGTCAGGCCCTGACCGATAAAGCTTGCACCGGCGCCAATCTCCCTTCTTCAGCTCC